>VXAB01010579.1:487494-521581 GCA_013399175.1 Odontophorus gujanensis | reverse complement strand
TTTTTTTGTTTTTTTTTTTTTTTTTCCACCCTTCCTCTTTCTTATTTGGCTATTAGCGCTATCTTCTCTTTCAGGATCTTCTGTTCCTTTCCTGTTATCTCATTCGTTGTCCCCCTCAGATACCTTTGTAATCTTCTCTTTCTCACTTTGTGCTCTAGCCTTTTTGTTTTTCTTTTCCTCCTTCATTTCAGATTTCATTCCAAGTACAGTATCTTCCCACTTCAGTCTCCTTCATTCTTCAATCTTTGTCAGAACAAAATTTGTAGTGCTCACCATGATTTGGCACTTCAAGGTCAAGCGTCCCGAGGGACCACTCTGGCATCAAAGGGAAAGGAGGTGTTGCTAGATGAAATCTGCCAGCTTCAGCCGGTAGATGAAGTGATTGTTTTACAGCACCTGAGCTCTTAGCATCTTTTCAGTCGCAACAGGATCGCTGCTACTTCCTCTGAGATTGAATTCAAAGTCCGTTTCAGCTTCTGGGAAGTTTCATTTACTGTTAAATTAAACCTACAATGGTGGGACCTCTTCCTTCTTTAGGGATCCCAGTGATGAGCAGAGGCATCCTGTACCAACTGTGTCAGCAAAAAGCTCCATATCACCAGGTTGGTTCACTTCCTGCTAGTCCAGTAGATATCATTGTGATACCTGAGCAGCCCATCTTTCCTTTGCCTATACCAACAAAGGAAAAGGCCTTCCTCTGTGCCTCTGTCACCTGGCCATGCCCAGGAGTCCACTGCTGCCACCAAACACAGCAGTGGTTGCAGTAACAGAATGGTACATCCCTCATGGGCATTGTGTGACTGTGGCCACTGCTTGCCATTTGTCAGTACTGGGGGATTTCCAGCTTCAGCACTTTTACAGATCACAAGTGCAGCATGGTAAGCAAGGTGATGCTTTTTAGCTCGATCATGCTGCTGTTTCTGTGCAGATACCGGGGTTTTTGCTTGTACTGAAGCCTTTCAGAATGACTGGGTGTCTGAAGAGTGGCTGTGGCCTCAGGTAGGAAGGACGTACAACTTTTGAATCGTATGTGAAATGCTTACACCATAAAGTAATGAGGACTGGGTTAAACCATCTTAGCCAATATGATTGCAGGCAGATCTGCAGAACAAAATGGTTGTTGTCCTTTCATGAATGCATGGGGGGAGCAGAAGCCTGGACTCTCACAGTACTGGCAATTAAGTGTTCCTACAAGTGGTGAGTTTTCAACTTTTGGACAAGAGGCGCATTTGAGAAAGTCAGTGGGAAGTGATCGGGATTATTTTGAATCTTGATTTGGCAGAGTAGCAAACTTGTTGGAAGGAGGACTTGAAAATCTTTTGTTTGTTTGCAGAAGGCTGTTGTTAATATAATTGGATGTCAAGCTTCAAAAACACTGTATGTGTTTATAAAGAGCTTTTATTAATGATGTAAAAAAAATCTAATAACATAAGAAAGCTCTCATTGTGAGAGGAGAGAAAAACAGTGCCTCTCCTTACAGTGTTTCTTGTCAATGGGGATTCCCCTGTGGAACGCTAACCAAGTCCATTCAGAAAGGCCTTAATTAATTTAATTAAAATCTGTCAGATCAAACTGATTAGCCTGACATTCAGCCTAGCAGGAGGGAGGCTGGTTCCCGTGTCAGATGGGTACCGAGGTGGGCTTGCTCTCTGGTGTTAAAGGCACGCAGTCACTGCAGTGGCTTGAGGTGCCTTCCTTTGTCAGTGGACTAAACATGGTGGCTCCTCAGGCCACCCATTCAGTTGCTTTTTGGCAGAAAATATTTTGCACTCTCACAGCCCTGCCACTTGAAGGGATGGCAGGTACCTCACTCTGAATGCACTGAGTGGCTTTTCATAACTTTTCAAAATATTAAGACATAGGATGGCCAATTTGTGTCTGTGGTCACTGCCACCTGGCAGGAGAGGCACAAGGCTGTGTCATGTGCTTTCCTAATGCAGCTGCTATTTCTAGCAGCATGGAGAGCTGCTTTTTAGGTTGTAAAGGTGGCGTAAGTGTCCTTGGTGAGCAAAAGGCCTGCCCAGCACTCTCAAATGCTCTGAAGGTCAAACTCCACTTGGGGTATCTCAGGAGGAAAGTAACTTTCTGTCTCCTGCAACTGTCATGAAACATTTTACACAATATTTCATGTAAGACTATCTGCAAGTGTGTATGTTTTGAGTATTGTAGCTGAACTTTTCCAAGGAACAGCATGACCACATGTGGCATCATCTTTTCAAAGACTAACCTGGGGTGGAAACTGAGAATTTACACCCTCCAATTTCTGACTGTGCATGAGGAACCTCCTAAGCCACGTAGGCTTCTTAATCCTACAGCTGCTAAGAATGATGTGGTTTCTATGGCAAACATCAGGACAACCAATGCAATCTGTGTCCCTACCCCTTTTCTCTTTCCACTTCCTCTACCCCACACATGTACTTATGGAGCATTTCTCATCTTCAAAGCTTTTTTGTAAACACTTTTATCCATCGTTATAGCGGGATGGATGCATCAAAAGGATAATGCTCAGGTTTTTAGGCCCCAATCGTGCAGGCACTTAGGCATGTGTTTTAGCTTTGTGTACTGAATTCATGTTTCAGTAGAACCATTCACAGCGCATTAAGCATATGTGTAAGTCCTTGCAAGTTAGGAACTGCAAAGATTAAATAGCATTCCAGTTTGCTGGAAATCAAAAGGTAGATGAAAATGGTGACCCCAGCTACGCAAGAACAGCAGTTCTTGTAGAAAGTGCTGTACTAGCTGACATGAAATACTTGACAATAAAGGATCTTCTAATAACCTGTAAGAGTTTGGCCTTTATTTATGAGAAAGATCCTTCTCCTGGCAGAACACTAAAGTACCAGTTACCCCAAAGGGTGGAAAGCATCTGGGCATCCAGCTCCAGTCATGTAATGTAAGGACACATGTACCAAAAGCATCTTTCTAGTGTTTAGCAGCATGTGTCCCATTTTTGTACTCAGACTTGACCGAACGTCTTGCTAGTGAAGTTATAGAGATCAATTTTTGGCCAAACTAGAATGTGTACTTCATTTGCAGATATTTTTCCTGTTACATCCTGATTTTTATAGCTTTCTTAGTTGAGTAGATATTGATGTCCTTGAAATGGGCATGTAGATATATTTTCCACAAACTCTGCAGACTTCTTTGATCCTGATCATATTACTGTCTTCATGCCTGCCCAAGGATGAGACCTTATTGTGAGGGAGATGTCTAATACTGAGTCTGCATGAGCTCTGTGGATGACATTCCAGCACTTTCTTCCCAGTTCTATCTTTCCTTTCTTCCTGCTTTTTGACATAGTGCCCCTTCTCTGGCATCTCCCCAAGTTCCCCATTAGTTTTGTCTGAAGATAATACAAAACTGAATTCTGTTCCAGTGTGCTCATTACATTAGATTCTGTTCTGAATTTTATTTTGTACTTCATCATCAGGTACCTAGCTTGAAAAACTTTAAGATTCTGATCATGCAACAGAGAGCGAGTGGTTAGCTCAGCACATTGCAATAATGTATGTTTATAGACATAGGAGGTCAAGAAGAAGGACTTTTTGAAGAGGGAATTCTTTGCAGGATTTGTATAAAATCTGTCTCTTCCCGTGAAACAGCTGTATTAACTATGCTATTTGATTTTGATCTTTTTCTTTACTTTTTCAAATGTTAGCTTAATGTTCACGAGGAAATAACACATTATTGATCTAATTTTCCCTCCTGGATCCTAGATCACAGTTTAGGCCCTACTTCAGCAAAGTACTTAAGAAGAGGCTTATCTTTAAGCACATGTTCAAGTCTCAGGGGAGTAAATGAGAATTAAGCAAATACTTAAGTACTTTACTGAATAGGGATAGAATTAAGCACATAGTTGAATGTTTTGCTGAATCAGGGCCTTAAAATTAAAAATTAATCTTATTTGTGCTGCAAAGATTGAAAAGCTAGGCACTAGACTGGGATCTTGCATTAATATAAACCAGGAACAAGATAGTACCAACTGTCACAAGAGAAAGGGTGTATAGGTAGTGTACAGATGGGGCAAAGCTGGTGGTGGCCAAATAGTGGGTAGGGTGTGGGAAAGAGGCGCATTCAGTTCCTAGGTCTGTTTTAGACTAAGTTATTGAAGACTGAGTGTGCCTTCTGCTCCAGTCCTGGCACTGTTGAGCCCGAGCGTGTGTAACGAGCTGTCTTAATGCAAATAGTTGCTATACTAAGTCTAAAGTTGCAAAAGGGTCTTAATCTTTCTAGCTCCCAATATGGACCCTGCAAAGCAAAGGCAACACCATCTTTTCCCTTCGTGCCTACCTTGTCTATTTGACAAGTCTCTTGGAAGTCATGAAGTTTCTTTCCATGTGTTTATGAAATGCATAAACTGGTGCAGTGCTCTTCCTTGGGGCTTGTAGACACTTGTATAATAAAAGTCTGTGATAATAAAACTTGTGGTTTATGTGACTTGATGGGATATCGTTACAGCTAAAGTTCTTGTCAAAATTTGGCTTAATACAAAGTAGTATCAGTGCTAAGCAGTTATTTTGACCAGAATTTTTAATTTGTGAACGGAAAAAAAGATTTGAAGAAATATGGAAGTTAACATATCTCTTAAGAAGACAGCTGCTGTTTCTTTTCTTCCTGTAAAGCTGAGTTGCTTATAGATGTATTGGAACAACACTTCTTTATGTGGACAGCCCTTAGGGATGTTTGTCACATATACGGATCTCTAGTATGATTTTTGGTGCCTCTGAACTCCTTCTGAGCAGTTTTTGGTACCAGTAATAAACACCAGAGGTGCATAAGCAGAGCACTTGAGAATCATCTTTTCTGCAAACCTGGAATGTAAGCCCAAACCTGGCTCCATGTGTGGAGCTGCAGCAGCCAGTGTTAACATTCAGCAACACATGGAGAAGACTGACTGACCCAAGTGCCCATCCTGAACTAGGCTTCATTTAAGAGTACTTAACAAGTATTCATACTGAGTGTAATATGATCTGCATGGGCACTAGCTAATGGTTAACTGTCTCTGTTGAACCTGTGCTCCTTAAACAAACACTGCAAGTGTGGGATGAACTGTCTTATTTCTGCAGAGGCATAGTGCAGGTTGGGAGGCTAACACTTTCTTCTTGAGAGTAGAGCACAGCAGGAGGGCTTTCACCCTCTGCTCGAACAGGGACGGAAAGCCTCACATTACTAGAGCTTCTATTTTCAAATAAAGACTGGAGAGCTGAGGGTAGTGGGGTCTCTGAATACGTCCTGAAGTTCATAGCGTGGCTGACCTCAGCTCAGCTGTTAGCTTGCTTTTTTAACTGACTCTTGTCTGAACAGGTGCTTGATGCAGTATAAAGCTTCTCAGAATAGCTGGCGTAACTTTGCTTTTACTCTTCAAGACAAGTGAGAGGAATAGGCAAGAACATGCTTTACTTAGGAGCTTACTGTATGGAGATATTCTGTATGATGAATGAAGGGGCAAGATAGTGCTGAGACTTTCAGCTTTCTGTACAAGCCAAAAACCTATTAGATCAGGTGAGTCAACACTCTGTGGATCTTGCTTATATGCTGGGGGCTGTGAAAAATTTGTGGGAATTGCTTGTCCTAAGACAAAATGGAATAATAGTTTTGTTTTCTGAACTTACGGTGGTATATCAAGGCAAAGGATGCATGCTTTATATATGGGAGAAACCTCTCACCCAATTTGTACAGCGATAGCATCGCATCATCAGTTTGATTAGTTGTCTTGGTTTAAAAGTGTGATGTGTTAATAACTTTTGTCTGAATTATTCTATAACTGTTAGAGTTCCTGATTCTAGATCAGCTGTAATTCTCTCATTTATAACAGCAAAACAAAACAAAAAGCAGCAAACACAAAAATATTGGAAGCTTAAAAAAAACAAACAAACAAAAAAAAACCCTGGATCTGTTTTTGCATATGCAGATTATTCACTCCTAAAGACAGAAATCCAAAGCTCAATATGGGAAGCTTTGAGCGCGCATCTAGAGCAAAACCAATATACTTTGGTCTTTCACTGATACAGTCGGAGTAAGATTCTATTTCAGCTTTTTGATAGATTAAGTACTTTAGGAATTGTCCCTTTTAGGTTATTTTTTTCAGACTAGCTTTCCCTCCCTTGATGAATTAAGTGACCTGTCCCTACAGACAAACGAGATTGTTAGCTTTGAATAAAGGAATGTATTTGTAATGGTGTAGCACCTACTGCTCCCAGTAGAAGCCTCTGTTCAGGACAAAGGTTTAAAATTTGTTTCATTTATAGTATTTTTATTTAGCAGATAAAACCTTGCTAAAATACTGTTGGACAATCAATTCCCTCTTACACTACTGGTGTATGTACATTTAAGTCAACGAAGTTCCATGTGATCTGGAGCATTAAATATGTGACAAGAAACAAAACAATAGTAGAATACTAAAATAACTTATCTTTTATTTTTTGATTGCTTATTAGCGATACTTCATTTGACTCTGTCAATTAAGTTTGTCACTTCCTAGCTAACATATAATGAAGGCCACCAGAGTGCATAATGATTAGTTTAAAAGTCTTTCATTCACAAAATAAAATATGTAACTGTAAATCTTTTCTTACTGAGCCTTTAAAAATGACTGTCAAACAGCAAAACCTTAATTTGCAGCCTGAAGTTATTTGTTAAAATCATTTTTTCTTGTCAGGTTTATTTATGAGTACTGTTTTACAGGATAACTGAATTGTTTTATAATGGAAGATGAAGAAAAAGTGAATGTATATTTTAAACAAATCAGTGAGATACTGAAAGGTCAGAAACACAAATGATTTTCTGTTGTGAGCTTCCCAGTGACTTTTCTTAAGGGGAAAATATATATATATATATATATGTAGTAAGTATTTCTATGAATTACGCTATTTAGGATGTAGAAAGGCTATGATCAACTTTTTAGGGGAATCTGGAATGAGAGATTTGTCTTGGACCTTGTTTGTTAAACAAAAATTCATTAGCTGTTTTCCTGTCAAATTCCCTTTTAAGCATAGCAAAGTCATAAATATGTATATCCCTAATATTTCTTTGGATTAAAGTAGTACAATCTCAAATCATTTGATGAATGCAAGTTTCAGGGTTTTCTTGTTTTGTTTCACTAACATCCATTTTATGGGAACTTTATGAGTTCCACTGCACCTTCCAAATATTTACAGTGCTGTGGTTGGATGGAAAGTTCAGACCGAATCTTTAACCTCCTCGTGTTGGTTCTAAAGACTGTCTGGAGTCCAAAGGTTACGAACTGCTTGTAAACTATCTCCAGAATAAAAGCCTATATGCGAGGACATCAGTGCTGCTTTGTGTTCTCTATTCTTCTCTTGATTTCCATTTTCTCCCCGGCCTGCCCCCCGGATTCCTAATGGTGTGAATTGCTGCAGTCTATAGCATTCAGTGAGGCTATGCTAATCGGTGTCAATTGAAAGCCTGTCCCGAGGCTTTGCCAGAGATGTTAATTCAGTTAGTACAACAAAGCTACAAAAAACAACAACAAAAAAAATGTTATACGTCGTCTGCTCCTGAAGCACAGATACCAAAAGAGATTCAGCAAGCTGTTGGAGTGAGTACACAGCTTTAATGGTACGGGTTTAACTGAAGTATTCTTTGTAACATTAATCACTTGATACAAACAGAGGGTAACGGATGTAATTTGTTAGCAGTGAAGCGGCTCTTGGCAGCAGTTTTTTTTCTTCTGTTGGGTCTGGCATCACAAAGATGACAATTTACATTCTGAATACCCTTTAAAACGTTGTAGCAACTGCAGAATTCAACAGGAGTCTCCTGTGAATCCGAATGTAAGAGTTTGCTTTGCTTAGCTCTGCAAGGGTCTGCATGCTAAATCAAATAAGACCATTTCCGTTCTAAACGTGGGGTAGTATGACGCTGCTCAGCCTACGGGGATCTGTTTCCCAGAGCAAGTCTGGACCCTTGTGGTAGGTACACAGGGGAGAATCTTCAAACTTGAGTTGGCTGCCGGGTCTCCCAGAAGCTTGCAGCATCACCTAGAAACATCCCAACTTCAGCAGTACAATTTGTGTGGTTTTGAAAGTGGAGGTGAGGGACATAGTCCTCATCCCTCTCCTTCCTACTCCCAAAACTGAGCTGCTTGTATATCCTTTGGTTATCCTTTGAAGAGCCAGACTCTGCCTCTCAAGCAGAAGCACAAAATTGTAGACTTTCTCAGTGTTGTTTAAAAAAAAAGAAAAAAGATTATAATTGGTCATTGCTCCCTAAAGCCCCTTTCCAAATAAATACTTTTGCCAGAGACAGGGCTGTCACTTACAGATTTCCACGGGCACAGTATTTGTTCTACTCCCAACTGTGATAAATTTACCTCTCTGGTAGTTCATTTGAGAAAGTTTCAGCAGAAAAATGCAATTCCTCCTCATTCTGCAAACATAACAGTTGTACTTTCCTCCTTTTACTGATAGTTTTTCAGAGACGAGGTTTAGTGAAATAGATATGATTTATATGATTTAAAAAAAAAAAAATTACTTCTTCCCCTGTACTGGTGTGTGTTCTTTGTTTAGTAACAAAATATGTGGCATCACTGGTTCATCAGAGTGAACAAAGGTCCAATGAAAGCAATCAAATGTATCTTTAAATTCTGAATGGGTTCTCATCGATCAACTTAAACTCATGGCTTTATTCACCAGAAATAACATTGTTCTACTAAAATGGGTCTACCAAAAACTTTTTTTGCATCAAAAAAACTAATGCTATGGTGGCATATTCCTCAGGGATATATTTTAAGTGCCCTTAGGAGCCAAGTGTGATCTGGATGATAAATCATTTTACAAAGCTTTGGATGTCCTTAACTCTTTGTGAGATAATCCCAAATTTAGCGTGTTAAATATTGTCAAGAAGTAGGCCTGCTGACTTCAGTCTGCAGGTCTGTTCTGTACAGCATGCAGTTTCCAGGTACTCGGTATCTCTTGTCATATAACCCGCATTGTTTGCATGACTATCTAATCTTGTGGCAGGTGAGAAGCTGCAATTTGTAGGACATCTTATCAGAATACTGAAAGCTGATGTGGAAAAAAACGGTGATTAAGACATATTTAGCCTGTACAGTTTAAATTCTGCTTTGAAAAACAGACCATAATGAATGACTAATGCCCAGTGGTGCATGAAAGCTTTTTGAAGTGTGATGGGCTGTGTGGCATGGATGAACCCTGCAGAAGACAAGCTGAGAACATCAGTGCTGCTCGTTCTTCAAGGGGCTGAGCATCCCCCCCCCCCTCCATGCTCGCCCCTATCTGTTTGTCCAGTGATGCAAGAGTTTGCTAATTAAACAGTTCACAGTGGTGTTTGGGGCAGAACCTGTGGACATTTAACCAATTGAACAATTTATTGCTGTAATTGAAGGGGCTAGCTGGTGTTTATTAACTAGCCTTCCTGTCACGTTCGAATTGCTGGACTAACCCTTGGTCCCTGACTTTTGTTTTTAAGCGCCCAACTGGTATCACTGGTGCTTGGGCCACCTGCTGCAAGGCCAGAGCTTTGCTTAATACCATTTTATGATTTCAGCAACATTATTTGATTTCTTTTTTTTTTTTTTTGCCTTGCAGTTGTGATACTTTAAAGTACTACCCATTTAGAGCAAACATTTAGAAAAAATGAGATAGTTAGGACGACCACTTCTAGCTTGAAAGTGAGTGTTAGCCTGTGTAAACTCAGTGTAATGTTCACTTGTTTTCCTTTCATGATCATGGTCACTTCTATCATCTGCATCATCATTAAAGTAGGTTCAGGATAGGATGTACAGCAGGACTCCTGTCACACCTCTGAGACATACACAGCACTGGACACGGATCTGGCCCAGCCCTGATAGTGAGAACAGGCTGTTTCTCTCTCCCTTGCCCATGAAAACTTCTGTAACTAGAACTAATTGTCCGTTCCTAAAGTGCAATTAGCAGGGATATTAATCTAGGCCTGACAGGTGTGAAAATGTGTCTCTTTTGAGTCCATTCAAAGGACACCATATCTCATTGACCATAGGGGGAGCCTGGAGCAATTGCGTCTGTAAACTTGCAAGGCTTTCGTTTGTCGGAACTGAACAGCTCACTTTTATTAATGGCATTTGAGTCTGACAACATAAACTCAACTCAAATGGATGGGAGGAAGTTCAGTGAATACTGACATAATAGTTGCTATCAGTTCCATCATCAGTAAAGGAAGTGCTTGCATTCGCCATCATTTGGAGAAGAAAAAGGAAGACATCTGTAGAAAGTATATTTTAATTAGAAAGGTAGGTGTGAATTATTTTGAATTCAGTGGAATTTTTACCCCAGTTCAGTTCTAGTGACTTCTGGTGCAGTTTTATAATCTCCACTTTTAATGTTTGTTTGTTCTTGTATTTAGTTGTTCTTTGTCCCACTAGGCACAGCACATAGCAGTGTCCTTAATCCAGAGGTGGCATTTCTGTGCTCACCAGCGGTGCAGATATCAAATAGCATTAATTTAGCAATTTACTGTAGAGCTTCAGGACTTGTTTGAGGTACTGGGGGTAGATGCATCTCTATAAGATCATCTTCACAGGTGGTGAAATTGAACACAGATCAGTGGAGCTGCACTGATCTGTGCTGATCTGAAGATCGCAAACCGAACCAGCAGACACTACGGGATGCTGAAAGGATCCCAGCTGGTTCTGCTGGTGGATTCTTATGATGATGGCCTTCAGACTTGGAATTAGACAAGGAAATTTCTGTTTCCTGTTTTAATTATAAGGGACATTCACAGTGTGAAACTCAAAGTCTGAGCCTACCCTAAAGATGTGCATCTGTTTTACGTAAAGTAAATGCATTATGAGAGTGAGAAATTGCTTGAAGATGGTCCTGATATTGAAAATAATATGTTTGTGCACATGTATGTGCATTTTTACTGCACAATCAGGTAAAATTTTCTCCAAAGGTGGAAAGTTCTGTTTTGTTTTATTATTTATGGTCTACTATGCATGAGGCTTTACTAGTTCATCCTTCTGGAAGTATCTGAGCATCTAGACCACGGTGATATTTCATAGAAGTATCTCAAAAACATTGTCTAGAAAAGATGTGTCTAGTGGCATTCTTCTCATTCAGCCCAGATATATGCTGAGAGAGACTTCTCCAAAAAATCACTTTACTAATTAACAGGGTCTATCTTAACAATGCTGGGATTTTTTTGCTATGCTGTGGTTACAGAAGAACGCTTCTCAGACCGAAAAACTTATTACCAGAACTTGCTCAGGTCAGTTCTATTCTTGTGTGAAAACCTTTGGCTGCAGTAGCTCTCTTCTTTCCTTGCTGTTTACTCCGTGACTTATTTATATAGAGCACAACCATATCCTTTCCCAACCTGGGCAAAGCCAGAAAGCAAAGAAGATCATGCTTGCGTTGCATAATGGAACAAGGTTCAGTGGCCTTCAGGAGTATGAAGGGCTGAGGTAACCTTGGAAGCAGTAATGATGTGTCCCTGGACTTAACTGCATATGCCTTCCTAAGCACTATGGCTTGTTAACTTGGCTGCTGATGTGCCTATCACTACCTTGATGTAGCCATGCACCTCGTGACACTGCTTTTCCACGTTCAGCACGCTTGGTGCTGGCTCTGCAGCAGTGTGCTGCACAGTGTAGATGCATCCTTCTGTGTTTTTTTCTAAGAAAGGTTCTGTGTTATGTAACTTTGTGCCATTGAAATTGGTCTTGATTCAGCATGGATAACCAGCATAGGAAATGACTGCCCTCTTCTGTAGCAGTAGCAAGTCTTGTCACTTCTTTGGAGCTCATTGCCTTCGTGTTACGACATCTGAATGTTCTACATGATTTATAGGTTTAGTATTCAATTACTGATTTATTTGGGCATGGCAGCTCTTTTCTTGATTACCCTAAATGGTGCAAAGCACACAAGAGGAAGGAGGGTCTTGTGATTGAGACACAAGGCTGTGATTCAGGATGTGTGTGTTCAGCTCCTTGTCTCTGTTTTCAGCTTTCAGTGAAACCTTAGGGAAGTCATTTAATCTCTTCCTCTTATGCAAAATGTCTGACTCTTTTCTGTCTTCCTATTGAGCTGGTAGATGGTTTTCACCAGCTGTACATCTGTGTGGTCCCCAGAGGGGCAGGTTGGTGTATCGCTGCCCTGTAGTGAGGCTGGGCAGCCTGTCTTCTCACATCTGGGAAAAAGGGGTCACATGTGGGACCTCTGAGGTCCCTTCATACGATGGAGAGCGTAATCTTGTGCCCAGGTCTACTGCTGGGGTTCCTGCTTGCTCTTCAATCTGTCAAGTGGCTAGGACAAGAAGGGCTTGCTTTCCTGCTCTTTACTTTGAGGTCAGAATACCTTATCAGTCCTATGAACTAGATGAGGCAGCAGAATTACTCAAATCAATGTCAACCAAGTACCAGCTACACAGTTTCCCAAGTTGGTGACTATAATTGTTGTAATTACCCTGAGTTAAAGGATTTATCACAGCTGAAAGTAGGGGTGAACGTGGTGCTTATTTCATGATTAGTGGTGGAAGGGATAAGTTCTGGTGCTTCACCTCTTTGTCCTTTTTATGGAAAAGAAGTGTGCACACTAGAGATGTTTGTTCATATTTATCTTACTTCAATGGCCTGGGCAGTTAATTTCTCCATACCTCAGTTATTTTTTCACCTCTATTCAGAGCTACTATTAGTGAATTAGCTACAAAGTGATGCTAAATATTTGCACTGAGATGTTTCTCTTATAAATCTAAGCTGCAGCAATGCAGCAAAACCTGGTTTTGCCCAAGAGCTTTTGCACTCTGGCTTTTGGTACCCAAGGAGAAAAAAAAAGAACCAAAAACAAACAGTGATTAAAATAAGAGCTAAATAAGCATTAATGTGGTATTGATAGAAAGCTGCAACTCTTTGCTTTGTGACTGGTCAGAAACCAGAGAATGAATAATAGCTACCAGTGTCCCACGATTGAGAAGTCAGAGGAAATGGCAGCAAGCAAAAGCAAATGAAGATGGATGAAACCCCAAAAGGGTGAAGGGAGACGTCGCCCATGCTGGGCGAGGATGGGCAGCTGACTCCTGGGTCACCTCTGCTGCTGCTTTTTGGAGTGGTGTTTGGAAAGGGCAGTGTTTAGGAGCAGAGCTTCCTGACTGTGACCGCCGCACAGCACTTACACATGCTGTGTGTGGGTCAGTTGGAGGTCATGGCGAGTTAACTCAACACCTCCAGTGAGGAGAAAGCTCTTGGGGATAAACCGCCTTACTATCACCGTCTACAGAGCTCGGGGAGGATTTGCAGATGGTTCATTTGCCCATTTCCTTTGTTCTAAAATACATTTTCTTCAAATAACAAGGGTTGTGAACTAATACGTCCCCTTGCTAAATAGAGCAGACTCTGAGCATTTGTTTCACAGAATCACAGAATTGTAGGGGTTGGAAGGGACCTGCAGAGATCATAGAGTCCAGCACCCCTTCCAAATCAGGCTCCCTAGACCAGGTTGCACAGATTTGTCCAGGTAGGTGTTTCAATTGGCTCACTGTTCTGTACCTAGGCCCAGTCTGGTCCCCAGAACCCTACAGGGTCTTGGGTGATGCTACCAGGGCCCAAACAAGAACTGGAGTTGCACAGAGCAACAGTATTCTTGCACGCTTGGTGCCCCAGAGCATCCTCCTTCTGTGTCAGATAACCCCTAAAACAAGGCTGCCTCCTTTTGCCATGGCTCTCACTATCCCATCCCTTAGGCCAAAGGGAAGAAGCAGCCTATATACCTTCGTGTGTATTGTAGTGCTGCCGATAATAATTAGTTAATCAGGGGTGACATTAGGAGTTGGTTAAGCTGAATGTGAAGGTGTGTGGTGTTTGTGCATCAAATGCTTAGTCTGAGTGCATTCAGCAAACTGCATCTAGTTCTGTATTTCTCATGCTGCAAACCAGGAGTGCAGCAGTTCCATTTAAATCACCGAGATTTGGGAAAAAAAAATAAGATGAAACTAAGCAGCGCAAATAGTGCAGGAGTCTGTGTCTTATCTATTTGTACATGCATACGAGAAATCAGGGTGTTTTACATAACTTCCACATCTTTATTTCCAAGAGCCTTTACAGAGCCCCGTTTGCTGCTAAGCGTGAGTGCAGACAGCCCCTCTCGTGGTGTGCTCAGGCTGCGCTTCCCTGCATATGAGAATTTGTGGGGCTTTTTTGAATATCCGCACGGATTGTGAACAAAAGCTTGGAAAAGGTAACATGCTGAGGCAGAGGGAGTGAACTTTGTGAAACCTCTGCAGGTTGCAGGCTGCTCTGGTCTTATCCATAAAAGAATTTAGTAGGCATGTATTTTATGTATATGGGTACATCAGTAGATACGTAAAAATACACGTGTCTGTTTTCAATAAAAGTATTCCATGATCTAAACCTCTTCCAGATAACATCTTAAAAATCTTAGGCTTCACGTTTTCTTGAACAGGCTTGTTTGGGGAAACGAAAGAGAGTGCTTGACAAGATTATGGTGTTGCTTCTATACATTTCCTTTATTCTTGTGGCTAAAAGGAAATTACAATGTGTTGTTAAGTCAAAGCGTGGTCTGTGGAGCTGAACCAAAAAAAACCTTTAAATGGACTAAAATTCCCCTTCTGATAAAAGGGAAAACTACACAACAGAGAGACAGGATATCTTTAATTTAAATAGTGGGTTTAAGTATATTAATTTGAGTTCAAAGCGTCTTTCAAAGGGTATGATGCCCACATTTTTAATTTTACCTAATACTGAGCATCTGGTGTGGACTGGTTTGTGGTACTGAGAGCAAAAGGAAATACATTACTCATAGATGAAAGGAGTGAGGGGGAATCACTGTCCTGACTAAAAATAGCCTTTTTTTCTACCAGTTAATATCAGCTGGAGGTTTGATTAAATAGTAATTGTCTAGAAGAAGACAATAATTGAGTGCGACTGTTTCCTTTCAGGGGCCAGGCCCAGGTGGTGAAAGTTAAGTATTGTCCTTCAGATAGGGTCCTGAAAACAGTTTTCCTGGATGTCCACCGAGCCCTTCTGTAAAATGTCCTTTCTGGGTGCTGAGCTGCAGACAGATGAAGTCCAGGCCTGTTCACGGGGCAGCAGCGGCTCTCGGGGATGCAGAGCTGGAGGATTTTATGGCCGCGTTGTAGATAGGAGCTGGCTCACCTCTTTGGCTGCAACTCTAACCCAGAGGCGCAGAGATCACAGGAGACAAATGGCTTGAATTAAGAAATGGAGTTGACATCTACAAAAGTCAGAGCACGTTTAGTAGGCAACATGTGTAATAGGACTATAACATTATATCTAATAGGGATATTGGAAAACTGTCTAAAAGCGCAGCTTCCGTTCAGATCCAAACATTTAAAACCAAAATGCCTGAGATTAATGCTTTTTTTGTCCAGTTTCTTGGTCAGAATCCTACAGTCTTTTCCTGAAAATAGATCTTTATACTGGTAACAACTGTGCTTAGCTTTTATTTATTTATTTATTTATTTATTTTACATTTATAATGTAGAAGTATGTTATTTCTGTGCAGGTCAACAGTATTTTCCTCTAAATTTCTGCAAATTATTTTCTCTCAGTGACTCTTTAATGCTTCTTAGCATGAATACTAGTCTGGGACTTTACGCATCATAAATATCTGAGTGTTATTTAATTAACCTTTGCAAGGGTCCAGGAGACCAAAGAGCCATGAAGTGGAGGAAGGCAGGAAACGCTTTCTCTGCTTTGTGAAAGTTTTCAGAATGCTATGTATCTTGAGTGGAACAGCCTCAAAACTTTGGGGAGTTTTTCAAGGAGAAGTGGAGGAGGAAAGAGCGTGAGAGACCAACTGCTCTGCTGCAAAATAGCCAAAAGTCAGAGTGCTCCCTTGGGAAGGGGCGTTCGTCCTTTCAGTCCTTTGTACTGCTTGTTGCAGATTTGGGACTTGAACCTTACGCCTCCGCATGCTGAATTAGAACCATAAGCACCAAGCCAGGGCTGGGCCAGCACCGCTGGATGGCATGGGGACAGGCATCTGAACAGGCTGGAACCTGCTAGGAGAGCAGATCTCCAAAGCATGTGTGGCCATCACTCAGCCCTGCATTTCCCTGCGCCTTGGGCCTGCAGCCTCACTGCAAGCGAGGCCAAGCTCTCATCCCTCAAAAAGCAGTGTCCCACCAGGATGCTTCGGGCACTTGAGATTTTCCAGAGGTAGCTGATCCCTTGTGTGGGTGACAGTAGTCACCTCAAAGCCACAGCTGAAATTGATGACACGTTCAGATAGAGAATTAGGATGTCTTGATTCTGTGGTTTAAGCCACTAGACCACACTTTTTCTGAAATAGGTAGGAGGATTTGCATTTTTATATAAGGAAACTGAGGTACAGAGAGGGTCTGCAACATACTAGAAGCCATGCAAGAGGCCTGGGGTAGGGCTGAGAGCAGAACCCAGGTTTCCTGATACTTGCACCTGTGACTTGGCTGCAGCATGCTGTAATGGCATGGCAGGAAGGAACGGAGTTAAAAATTGAATTTGTTCTGAAAGCAGAGACTCTTCTTGCTTCAGCTGGTGTTTTCTATTATACCCAAAGCAAAGATAAAGTCAGATTCATTGCTGTGTCCCTATCATCTCTTCATTTTTTTTTTTAACAGTAGAGTTTAACGACGACTATCACTTTGGCTGCTACCTCAGAAAACTGCTGGCCTTCTGCTAACCACAGATTGGAAGGCTTAAATAAGAGACTGCCCATTGAGAATATAATCCCTGTCTGCAGGGGGCACAGAGATTTCTTCACCTCTGGGACGCAGCTTGTAGTTTAAGTAACCAGAACTTGAAACTCTTCATTTAGTTAGGGCACAGCATACCAAAAATTAACCTGAACTTTAAGGAGGGAGGTCTTTAGCTCACAAGAAAAATGGCCAGTTTGCTTATTGACACCTCCAAGTACTTGGAAAGTACATAAGAAATTTTAAGGTGGATGGTAACAATGATATTGGGCAAACATATTTTTCTGTCTTCCTCTATTGCAAATGTGGTGGAAAAATAATAGAATTCTATCTATGTTTACTAGTATGCTTTAATAGAAAAAAAATAAATGGGGTCAGTAAGTCCTCTGAAAATAGGCTAAAATACCGGAAGATTGAGAGTTCATTGCTTCCATATTTTGAGCCTATGACTTCCAAAATCAAAGGCCTAGTAATCCTAATGGATTGACTTCCAAAATTCCTTGGATTTGTATTGCTGGACTTGTCTCTCTCCAGGGCTTAGCTGGATCCCTGCAGATAGATTTTCAGGTTTATATGCTGTAATTCCACTTAGTCCAGCTGTAAACTTGTGGTGGCTGAATTAATACATTGCAGGGAGGGTTAAAAAAAAGGAAAAAAAAAAGGAAAAAAAAAAAAGAGTATACCTACAAAAACCCTAGCTTGTATATCAAATCCTGAGGGGGTAAAAACGGGCATTTCAATTAGTTGGTTGTGTGGCCTGATTGAAGAACTGGCCTGTGGCTAACAAAGCTTTGTCTGTAGTATCAGCTTGCTCCTCATCCAACAGGACAAATGGAGTGGTTGGTCATTAACGGGCTAGCCATCGGGTAGGGGTTTTGTTCTTAAATGGGGGCTTTGTCTTATCCCTGCTGTTTAAGCCCTCTCCAAGCACTCCTCACCTGTCATATCTGTCATACATTTAATTCATCACGCTCTCTGGTCAAAAGCTACACTGATAGTATCAAAAGAAGAGGAGGGGGCTTCTTATAACTTTAGCGATCAAAGGAGATTACCAAGCAAATAAGATTTTAATGAAGACGGCAGGTTTGGGAAGGAGAATTTACTGCACTGTGCATCACTAACACATAAAGGTTGGGCTTATATGTACAGTATTGAGAGTGTGGTCCCAAACTGTTACAGAAAGAAGGCTGGATAAATGTTTGGGTTTGTGGTTTTAATTACAATCACAGAGGAAGGAGATTGGGGTGAAGGGGGTGGAGCTCCTTATATTTCACTTTTAAAGGTCATATTTTTAATCTGTAAATATGGTGAGCCTAGCAGCCTCCTTAAACATAGCAAGTCTGTTGTAGTGACGACGGATACGTACACTGATTTTCTACTGAACTGATATTGTGAGGCCAAAGCTCCATGTTACTTGACCCCAGTTTCTGAACACTCACCACAGCACTGCAATAGGCTTGGCCCTGCTGCAGTCACTTCTGAGGCAGGGTGAGCGGGCTCTTCCCAGCCCTTGGTCTGCACACCAGGATATTCCTGTGGGCACACGTGACTGGGGGATGCCAGCCAGCCCCTTGCTGCCACTTGGCACTTCATTCCCCATTATTTCCTGTTAAAATGACAGCTTTCCCATGGAGGAGATACTCAACAAGGGACTGGCCAGAACTGGCCAACACCTCAACTGTTTTCTGATAAAGTGAAATCAACCAGTGCTGAGTTATCTGTTATTTCCCATTGCTGTCGCAGTAGTCAAGTGCTTGAAGAGCCAGTCTCTCACTGTTAGCAGCAAAGATGCCCTACTGCAAGCACAAAGCAGTGCTTCAGCAACCAGCCTGTATCCATACATCGCATATATCCAAAAGTACACTGTTAGCAGCACTATTGGACAGCTCTATTTTTGCAGTTCTTCCTTGTGATGAAAGTAAAGCCTCTGCAGTTGCTGAAGTCTTTGATGAAAGAGCAGGTAGATGTATTATTAGCACAGATGTTTGCTTCTTTTATGTTAAGAGTGGGGAAGTGGCTGCCTGGCTTTCTTTAAACTGAATCAGAAACTTGGGGTCTGGGACAGAGGTCAGAAAAACATGTCAGAACTTGTCAGCCTTTATGGTTTTGGGTGGAAAACTCCAATTCTCACTTTCCACTGAGTAAAACTGAGAGCTGATCATTTGTGGGTTTTCAGCCTGGGTATGAATGATGAATTACTTATTTAAAAGTGATGAAGTATAGGGAGGTTTCTACAGCTGAGAAGTTTTATGTTCAGTGAGGAGATGGGTCTCAGCACCCTTCCGACATGGGAGTTATTTTCTTGTTTTTTCAGTCGAGGCCATCATCCATCCCTCTGATGTGCTTTTCTGTAGCCCTCAGGATTTGCTGATAGGCAAGGCACACTGTACCAGGTTCACTGAGAGAGAGATGAAGAATCACATGTTGTCATCTGGCAACATGAATCTAACTGAAACAGAGTTGAATCCAGATGCATTCACTAGCAAGGACAGGGTGAAGATAGAGTTAGCATCCTGACAATAAATAACGATAAAACCCAGGTTTGGCTATATGCAATGTGTGGATATTTGCCAGCTGCTGAAGTGTACTGCCTTATGCTTGCAGTGGGGCATCTGCTCAGTGCCTGTACCTTACTTTGGGTAAGTGTGCTGGCAAATGGCTTCTGAACTGATTTGCTTGAAACAGTAGTGATAAAACTCAGGTGTGAATAGGGCCTGTATTTAAACAATGCCATCAGTAGACAGTGAGCCCAGCTCCACTCCAGCCAGGCAATCCTCAGTTCTCACTAGTTGGGGTAAACACTGGGAATGCCACTGGGAAACTGGGAGCAGAGTTGTGCCAGACTTCCCTGTTAAATGGGGCTGCTCTGTGTGGCAGACAGAAACATTTCAATTTACAGTTGATTCAAGGCTATTATTCAGCTGGAAACTGCCCCCTCTCTCCCCAATATCCCTCACAACAGATTGTGGGGGCCAGAGGCTGCTTTAAAATATCGTGTTTCCTTTCACAAATTAGAAGCCCTGGGAAGTTACGTGGGCTACTGGAGGTATGGACCCAGCTGTCTTGACTAATGTGTTCTGATTAGAGATCTTAAGAGGTATTTGCAGAACTGAAGCACTTATGTAAAGAAGTGTTTTTTAAAGTAACGTAAGTCTGCATGACAGCATATAAAAGTCAAATGACAGTGCAATTCATGGGTTATTGTTACAAAACTAACTTTTCAAATGACTTCCCAGAGTACTGTGTGGTTGGAGTTTCACTTAAGGAATTTACTTTTAAGCCACTTTCTCCAAGTTTTAAATCTGCTGACAGAAAACTTCAAAAACTTTTCGTATCACTCCATACCTGACTAGGGAAAAAAATATTTATCTACCTTCTGAAACTGGGCATCAATTTTCCTCGACAGCACAAAAGCCACCGTGCCAACACTTAGCAATGCAACGCATCGCCTGCTCTTGCAGCTCGTACTTTATTCTCTGCATCAAAGCTCTGGTAGGGGGGAGTAAAAACAGAGAGTGAGAGAGCGAAAGAGACAAGCTCTTCAGAGCCTCTAATGACGCGTGCCAAACACGTGGAAGGTAAATCCCCTAATTCAGGCTATTCTTTCAGCATTCCCTGGCGGGAGGCCAAGCTAAATATTTCTGCCGGATAAAAAATGCACCCTTGCATGCAGCACTTTCTTAACAGGATGGCTCTCGGGCTTTGGTGGAGGGGGCTTCTCTGGGGGAAAGCCAACATGTGTGTTCTCTTATCTATTTATTTATTTTATTAAAAAGGGGCTTTATGGACTGTGATTGGATTAACTTAGCGAACCCGGGAGGAAGAGGAAAAACAAACTGGGAAGCTGGTTTAGCACCCCCACCTTTTTGTCATCTTCTTTTGGGATTTCCTGGCTAGCTGCCACCTTGAGCCTGTTGAATGTTCTTTAGATCAATCAATTAAAAAGGCTTTAATATTTGGGTGATTGGAACGCAACATATGGGCTGCTGGTGCGGATGTCATGTGGTGCGTGTAGTTAATTGAAATGATTAATAGAGGTGTTAGTTTCTTCAAGACTAATTGAAGAAAGAATATAATTGGAAGCATTGGCTAGCCACTATTGTTGGTGTTTTTTTTTCCAGCATATTGTGTCTCTTAGACACTTTTAAGTGTTCATAAGCATTCGAATGAAGTTTGTTTAGATCTTTCCAGCATGACAATTAACAAAATCATATTTTCTGTATATCTAGACGTCAAACCAGTTTTTATGCAAATTAATCTGAAAAAAATATATATTTCCACTTCTCTTGTCTGTTTCAGTAACCACGACATACTCTGAATTTCTGGTACCTGTTTGTCTCTAAACCGATTTACCCTGCCTCCTTGTTATCTGTGTGTTTACACCATTTGTCCTCAGGAACTGACTGTGTGTCTCTGAAGGGCTGCTAGCTCAGTCCTCTCTCTGCAAGGAGTTGTGCTGTTCTGCATTTTTCTGGTGTCCCAGCACACTGCAAATGTGCCAGGTATTTGGGGGAAATTGCATCTAGATTGTACTGCCCCACACCTAGTCAGCCTGACTGTACTTCAAAGGGAACCAGTTCTCCCGCCTTGATTGTCAGAAGGAGACATTAAATGAGAGAAATTCAGAGGATTTAGTTGCAATCAGATCTTTTGGCCTCTCCACCTTCTTTAAGAACAGTACATGCTTTTTTTTTTTTTTTTTTTTCCAGTAATAACAATCTGTAAACTTTTACTGAAGTTCTCAAGCGATTGTGAAGTACAAAACCAAAGCCATGAACTGACTGCAGAGGACATCTGGCAGTATGGTGAGGGTACAAAAGGATGTGTCTTCTGAAAGTCACCCCACCAAAAGGGCAACTCTCAGGTTAGAAATGGGGAAACTGAGAAAACATTTTCTTGTCTGTAGTCAGCAATCAGGGCTGGGCAGCGCAGCACTGTGCTCACTGTCCTGCTGTGGTTCTCGGTGCTGTGGGAAGCCTTCAGCTGTGGATTTCTTAAGACTGAAGATCACACCCAAATAACATGTGAATCTGGTAGAGGGTGAGTGGTTACCTCTGGGGAAAGAAAATCAGGCAAGATGTGTTGAGGTGTAACCAAAAGGCAAGTCGGTTCCGAATAGAAGAACAGCTAAGCTACATTTTGAAGTGCGGTATTTTCACACTAGCCTTCCTGTTGCCTGTTTTTGCTAATAGAGGGAAAGCTTATACGTATTTTTAATGTTACGGGACCTAAGTGTCTTTCTGGAAAACACATACCACCTTATTGTTTCCTTTCCATGTATGGTGCAATTTTGTGTATTTGTGCATCTTTTTCAGTAGTCAAAAAGTTTATTCTGCAGCCCAGAATAAATTGGAGAAGTGATAGATAAGTTTAGAGGGGTTTGTTGTTGGCTTAGACGAATAGAGTATAGGATGGTTTTAATATTTGGGAGTCTTCCCACACAGATTTCCAGTGAGGCTTTGAAGGCAACTGTGTGTCTGCAAAGACTTTGAGCCTCCCCGGAAGATGTGGCCTGTCTTGTGTACAGATCTGAACAGAGCGTTTGTAGAAAGGAAGTGGCTGTCCTGTACTGGGGGCTGAGAGGAAGGGAAGGCATTAGGTCTGATTGCCAAGCTTCTCTTTCTCCCTGTTGCCTGATTTGTGTGTATATAGTGCTGGTAATTCTAAACGAGGAGTATGCCAGGGCAGGCTGGTGCAAATTAATCCTTTGTTAGATAATTTCAGTAATTCATACTTTTTTCTCATTATTATTTGGTGATGGTTTTATTATAGCAGACTACTGCAATAAGATAGTCCCTTACATATTTTTCTAATCATAACAGTAATGAAAAATAGTAGCATCAGCATTTTTGTTGGCCTATTGCTCTTTAGGATTTAGTACATGAAAAGAGGCACTCTGTAAACTTGTTGGAGCTGAAGCATCCTGTCTCTCTTGATGAAACCTTGTTGTTTTTTATAACTGATACAATTCTGGTGCCTTTGGTCTGGGCACTGAAAAAGTAATGCAGGCAAGGAGATAGGATTTAAATCTTTGCACTTGCTTTGGAAGTGATTTTTGTGTTATGTTCATGTTTTCTTTAAAACACAAAGGATAATTTTCAATAAAAATAACCTCAGGAAATTAATCTCTAGTGTAAGTAGGGCTGGTAGCATCACCTGTTGTTAAGACAGACTGATCATTTGCATTAGGAGACTCTACTGCTTTTAGGTGTTCATAAATCTATCAAATTCTGAGCACATACTTCAGTTATTTCTTACACGACGCTCACTATGTATTTTTCCCTGGAACCTATCCTGCCATTTCCAAGTTCTTGTCCATCCCCATCTCTGACTTCAGCTCCCACACCCAGAATTGCTTTTGAGGTCGAAGCCAGCCCCGATGATGAGCAGGCCAGCACCCCAGATCTGCTGGAGTGCATCATGGTTTTCTTCAGAGCATGAATGCGGTTCAGTCTGGAACTGAGTGCCAGAACTGAGAGGGGATGTTTGGTAATTACTTACTGCAACCTATTCTGAGGCCAGAAAATCACAAGAAGGAGCAGTTCAAAAAGCCTGTGGCCAGGTGTTGAATCTGGAAGGGATTATGAAGGAGGAGAGACTGCGTCTAGAGATCCGCAGTGTCAGGAAGGAGGGAAACTGAGAGTAAGGTTGGTAAAGGACTGGGGGATTTATCTTTATGGGTTATTGTGGACGAAGACGAGCGAGCTCAGTGTTAAAAGCGGGTGGGATGTAAGCCAGCTCTGATCCAAAAGCTGCCTGACTGCATTAGCACGGTGCTAAGCCCAAGCTAATATATCCGGCTTCTCACCAGGGCTTATTAGCTCGGGCTCAGTGCCATACTAACATAGTCACAGGACTTCCAGTTGGCTGGACACCATGCCTGCTTCAAGTGTGAATGGTGCTCACTGCTGAGTGTCTGCTGAGGAGCACCAAGAGGGGCCCGGAGACCTGCCTGCACCTTGCTGTTGCTCAGGTGCCGCAGACTGGGCCTGCTGGGCAGTGGGAGGGCAATTGGGCATGGGGAGCCCACCCCCTTCTCATAGAGCTGCTGAGGAACCAGGAGGAGATGAAACCTGGTTGGAGAACCCAACACAAGGAGCCTGGGAGAGGGAGATGGGAGTGACTGGAAAGGGAAAAACTGCAGGAGTGGATGGGAGGAGAAGATGAGGACTTGCTGGGCAAGGGGTCTGATCAAAAGTCTGTGCTGAGGTCTGGAAGATGGGATGAAGACAGGAAGAGAGAAAGGGAGGAGCAAACTCCACACCAAGCCTGGAAAACAACCAAGATTCTTGAAACGAGTTATTTCTCTGCTTCTAGCAACTCACTGGGGAGACCCACCGGGAAAATGTCCTGTCCCGGTGCTAGTGCCAACCTTGCCAAAAAAAACATATCATAGCTCAGATGGGTCTGCTGGCTGCCTTGGCAGAAGTCTGTCCATGGCAGACAAGTATTCCAGCTCCACTGATGATCTGTGTAGGTATCGATGTGTTGCCAGGTCACAGGTTCTCTGGTTCTGGTATTTGCAGTTTTAAAATTCAGGAAACTGGAGGAAAACTGTGGAAGAAAATCACTAAAACTCCAAACTCAAATTCTCTGGAGTTTAGGTTGCTTGCCTAACCTCGCTTTGATCCTGTTATGCATTGTGATACAGTTTTTAATTACTCATGAATTCTTTAATTACTATAATTACTCTTGAATTACTTTTTTGCCAGTTACTTGCCTCGTTCAAGCATTAGACAAGCTTGCTAGCAATAGTACCTTCATCAGTATATGGAGGAGAGACTGTGAAAGTCAGATTAGTCATTATTTAATATTTGTGAGGCATTCAGGGAGTGCTGTTGTGAAGAATAAATTGGAAAAATACAAAGCTACACTGGTTATTTTGCCTTCCATTTGAATGGTCTGTAGTAAAAGGAAGACACTGGGCGTTTCAAGGAGAATGAGGAGAGAAAAAGTTTGGAAAATGACTTTGAAGTCAGCACTCTTCCACCTAAACACTGAATCAGGAAGAGATCTGGTGAGGAAAAAAAACGATAATGCTTCCAACGCGAGGAGGACAGAACAAAGCTTCTGTTTGTAACTCTCCACCCAGTATCTCCTAACATTGGAGAGAGAGCCTGGCTTACCCCAGGAAAGCCTCCATTTTCTGTAGTTTTGGAGCATTTGTCTTGCTGCACAAAGCATGGCGTCTTAGTGAAGCTGTCATCTTGTGAGGCGGAAGGCTTGCACTGGGTTTTTATAGAACCTTGACTCAGCTTCAGGGAAGGAGGAATGAAGAAGCAGAAGAACGAACTGGCAGCTGAAACCCTCCTTTCCCTGTGTTTGAGCAATCTGTGCTCTTATGAAACCTTTTGAAATCTCAGTTGCTGATGTCTTTCTGACCCCCAAAATTATTCTTGTGCAAATGTTGACACCCAGCAGAGATGAAATCATTGACTTAGGAAAACACATCCAGCTTATCAGAAGCCACAGGATTCCGGCAATGTACTGGCAACACTGGCCTTTCTTTTCTTTCCTTGTAATTGTTTGCAGTTAGTTGACAGGTAGCATTCTGAATCAGGTTGTACATATCTGAGGGAGCAGAGTAGTTTTTCAGTTCATACAGAGCTGAGACCTTGTCATGTACCAAATGGATTTGTGCTTTGGTCTTCTACTTGTGAATTCTCTGTGAGCTTATGATTTTGCTCTGTTTGCGAATTTTATGTTGGCAGTTTTAATTACACACTCGTGGAGTGTATAAACAGAACAAGAACTAGATACGGCCAAAAGTGGGTCTCAGCGCAAACAGGCACGTTTTCCAATTGAACTCAGGTTTTGTGTAAATCTTCTGTGTGGAATGGACCTGCAGCTCACCAAAAGCAAAGGACATCAGAATTTCTCCTTTGACTGCCCTTTCAGACGCTCCTTTGTTGTTCATTTCTTGCTGATTCTGACACCAAATTTTGTTGGTTAGATTGCTGGAGGAAAGTGAACTGAATGTAGGTGGAAAAAACACCATCTAAAGAATGTCCAAAAGCTTTGTCCTCCCATGTCATGTCATTAGACAACAGGCAGGGAAGAGCTGCAACAATTACAACCCATTGATTCGTGGACACTTGTAAAGCCAGGGGATGCCTTTAAACTTGATTTTGTAACTTAGATTTTTTAGCGTTACTAGGCAATTCCAAAATGAGAACGTTTATATGGAGTTGAGGTACTGCTGTGCAGGAGGAGGGGGCAGCCCTCTAATAAAACTAGCAAAAACCCCCAGTAGTCTCCTCAGTCCAGTTTGGAGCTGTGATGTTCAGAGTTTGGGTTTTTGCTTTTTAAATTAAAGGCGTGGCCAAATGTTCATTATCCCTATGATAAAAGCTGTAAAAATAGGTGCGAAGCAGCTCTTGTGCAATGTCGTAATTTACCTTTATTTTAAACTGGCTTACACATCTTAATACATTATGACAATCAGAATTATCAGGCCACCAGGCGGAGAGGAGTTTGTTTTGTTAATTGCTCTTGTTAAGCCTAATTATGGAATGGGGTGGAGTGGATGTGAGGGGAGGGAGGAAATTCTCAAATCCTCGGAGCAGACCCAGGCAGTGCGTGTCGGGGAGCGAGGGCGCGGGTGCGTGCTGTGCGTGCACGAGTGTGCAGCGCTGGTGTGCACGGCACCGGGCGGATGGCAGGCTTTCCCTTGGACTAACATCCCAAGATGCGTGAGCTGGAGGTGGGGAGCCCGCTCTGTGGGGACACGTGAAGGTACAGCTAAACAAAGAAGTGGGCTGTGTTCTGCTTAATTCCTTGTTTTTCTCCTTTTTCTTTTTCTTTTTTTTTTTTTAATTATTTTTTTAACGATGTATATTGCTTGCTTTGCTGTTAATTTTTTTCGAGTCTCGTCTTTGGTTGAGTGTCAGATTGATCTGTTGTTGTGACACGCCGTTCACTGATGTGACGGGTTTGCAGGCACGAGGTTGGTATTCACAGCTATGGGTCAGTATCCTACCTCTGAACCCTTTGCCTTCTTCCCTGCGATTGCAGGAGACACACCACCCCAAAGCGGTGTTGTTTTGACTTTTCAGAGGAAAGCGTGCACCTGCAGAGCTCTTCTGCCTGGCAGGACTGGGATTTGTTTGCATGCCCCACACTACTCTGCCTGCCCATCAGCATCCTCGGGAGCCTGCTGGCCCACAGTTTCCGATAAGGCATCTTTTGAGCATGCAAAACGTAAAAGCAAGGGTGATATAACAAATCTGTGATCTTCTCTAAGGTTATGTTACCTGACTTGTTTGCTGCCAAGGTGGTTTTATTGTTTTGGCTACTGGGCGGAGGGAGGAGACTAGCAGAGCAGAGGAGTCACGCTTTTGTTTTGTTTAATTATAATGTATGCTTTTAATAAAACCTTTTAGCGCCGTGAATTAAATGGCACTGCAGCCCCGCACTAGAAGAAAAATGCTACTGCTGTCGTGGCTGACAGCTGAGTGGTGAGGTGGCCGGTCGGGGCTGAGCCTCAGGAGCCTTTCTGTGCTGCCTGCAGATACTGCTGCTTAAATGTGTTTACTTTTTCCGTAGTATTTATACTAGTTAATGTGTCGCACTAGATAAATCTACTTCCTGAGTCCATCTTTCAGCTCGCTCTCTCCCCTTCCAATTGACAAATGGTTTGAGTTTGACACCGTTTTATCAGTTGAGCCCCTGCTGGGTGCTGCATGCCTGCTTGGTTTTGCTTTATCGTGAAAAGTGAATTATCTGCAATATTTTGTTACCGTCTAACTAGCAGTTGGCAGGCTTTCCTATAGGAACTGATTTGGGTTTTAGCAAGGGGGAGGCTGTTGTCTTTCCCTGCAACGCCCCGTTGTTGCTCTCCAGGAAAACAAAAGATCCCGGAGCTTTCTGCACCACAATCTGCTGCTGTCCCACTTTCAAGGAAGTGTTTTGTTTGTCGCGGCAGCTTCCTATCTTAAAATGATAAATCAAGAGAACGCGTGCGTTGCTTTAAACCCCTGTCTCCAAGGCTCTATGTACACTTAGGGTAAAATGCATTATTCTGTGGTAACCTCTGGTGAGATCTAAACTTCGTTTAAAGATTACAGAGCAAAAGGGAAAGCATCAACATCTTTAGCAGGGGTAGTTTGATGGAGAATAGCTGCCAGGAGAACAACCCTACCTGACTTACCTCAAGTGGGTTTCAAACGCATTAGGGATTCATCAATATTAATAGTAGAATAGACATTTCCTGCATTCGTTTGGCATCTTCCATGCTCTCTCTCTTTTTTTTTTTTTTAAAGAGCGACTTAGAGTGCAGTTTTAACACTTACTAAAGTTAATACAAGGTTGATAAGCTAAAGTTAAACAGAAGGAGACCCCTGAGTGTGTGGGGTCGGTCTCTAGGAGTCCTGGAATTTGGTGCTGTGCTTCAGAGACAGATTGTGGTAAACTCCAGGGTGAGGCTTCCAGGGCAGTTTGCAAAACAGGTCCGCTGGGTCCAGTTCTAACCAGAAGAAGCGAGGGTGGGAATCCAGTTCTGGGAGGGTGACTGAGGGTTGCTATCAAGAGAAGGGTTAATAACCACATAGATTTCTAAAGTGACGCGGTAGCGGCTTGTTCATGTGTCCAGGGTTAAAAAAGAAAAAGCAAGTTGTTCTTCAGCCTCAAAACCTCTTGTAATGCTTCTGTATGAAAAATGAGTAAATCCAAGGTAATCTGTATTTGTCTTCTATCTAGTGATATCTTCTAGACTAGTGACGGTCTTAAAAAATAGGGAAAGGAAATCTGAGAAAAACACCAAATACATTTGAGATGCAGGATAAAACCCAGAACATTACCAACACCCAGAGTGAACACATACTGGTGATGATCGTTTTCCAGTGTCTGGCACAGCACATCCCTGTGCGACCCACTGTGCCCTTTAATTCGAGTGAACTCCTCGCAGCAAAGTGAGGCAGGGGCTGGCTTTTTATAGAAAGCACAACTAAGAGCTGCAGCTTGTGAAACGTCAAAGGAAAAGTGTAAGTCGGCACGGAGATCCAGCTCTGGCAAAACTGGTGATGCAGCAGTTACACAAAGAGCAGCACAGGACTTTGGCAGCTCTCGGTGACAGGGCGATTGGAATCGTCAGTGTGCGTCTGCTCTACTTGTTGATCCTAATGAAAAGTACAGTTTAATCACTGGTGTGCCAAATTGAGCATGATTAGCTGTTATTACAGATTAGGGCATCGTCTGGGGCTCCAGAATTATCGATCCGGGTGCTGTGTGCTGATGTTTTCCGTGCCCTCTTCCATAACCTCTTCTTAATGCCTCGGGGAGGGAGGCAGGGAAGGAGAGGAGGAGGAGAGAAGTCCAGATGGGAAGAAAACAGGTCCTGAAAAGACCACATAGGAACTAGGTCAGGTACTCTGGAGATTAAAGAAGCATGCTTCATCCCTGGACGCAGGAGGCAGGGACAAGTAGCATACAATTACGAGGAATTAGAACGGCAACAAGTAGTGCAGATTTATCAGCTTTAATTGTCTATTGTCAGGACAGAGCCCTTCTTGTAGATCAGGCGCTGCCAATGCTTTAATACCTCTAATGGACTCTCTATTGTGGGATTATCTCTCCTAAGGACAATGTCTTTCTTTTAAACTAGTTGTTTGGGGAGAGCAACGAAAAAAAAAGAGAGGCAAGGGAGCTGCAGCTCTAGGTTTTCCCCCTGGCTTGTCCCATTCTGCAGGAAGCGACTGGCAGCCCGGTGCTGCTCTTCTGTCAGCAGCCCTATTCCTGCAGGGGAACCCGGAGACACCTATTGAACATTAACCCCCTTCGCTCCACCTTCCAGCCAGCTCCTCCAGGAACAATAGCTGCTTGATAAAGAGCAGATAAGCAAGGACACAGGGCTTAGGAATCTCTGGCTATCTTTATTTTAAAAGCTTTCCTGGGTTTTGCAAAGTAAACATTACAACATTTAAAGAAGGATAAGGTGTCAACTGTTTAATGAGAAGTTGTGTTTAATAGCAGAGGAATTCTTCCCTCCCCCACACAACACACAGGTATGAAAAGACTGTTATTTCACCACTGTGGGGTAGGGAAGGTGGAGAAGTGACAACTGTACTCTCAGCAGCTTGAAGTGCAGTTGCTCAGCCCACCCCAGCCCAATTCCCTAACCAGCTCCGATCTCACACTCACTGTGTTGAATCCTTCCGTCCCAGATGCGTGGTAGCAGCATTGCTGGGTCTGTGATAATCTGTGGGTAAATATTTTCATTTCCAACACACGCACTCCGTCATGGTGCTGAGCTGTTGTTTTTGTTAATCTGTTTTGCAATGCGCTTGGTGGCCAGTCCTTTGTCTGAGAGGTGGTGAGGTTCCACCCTCCTGGATCACAACCTCCTGCTGCGTGCACCAGCCCCTCGCTGTCGGCAGCCTGGGGAGCTTTCAGTTGGAACCAGAACAGGGCTGGGACACAATCTGAGGCTTCACCGTGGTTCTCATCACTGTTGTTTGCTCAGGGGGTTGAGAGGATACCCCAAAAAGTGTCAAGGCATGCAAGTTGAATTCATGCAATTCTTCCTGAGATTGTTTTGGTATTTCACATTGCTCTGAGGTAGGTGTTTGAAATATTCATAGGAGCAAAACTTCTGATACAGATATGTATGTATGTATGTATGTATACCGTCATATCCCTCCTCCATAACAATCTGGAAATCAGCCTATCTCAAAGGAAAATTTCCCCAAACACACACCCTTTTTCAGGGTTGTGCTCTCATCACCAGGAAGAATGGTTTGGAACGGACTGAGTGCTTTCAGTCATTTTTCACAGACTTGATTGCTACAGGCAGAACATTGAAGAAGCTGTATATGGGACATTTGCGCTCAGGTTTGCTTGCCCAGGATGAATTTGAGTTGGCAGAAACATGCAAAGACAACATGAGGGTTGTTGTGTAGGGTTCTGGCTATCATCCCTACCTCTCCTAGGACCACCATTGCTCAGAGTGTGATTGAAAGGCTGCTAGTAAGCAAGAGGGGATCTTCTGATCTTCTGTGGTCCCTCTATCCTTCCCATAAGGAACAGAGAGATGGCTCCTTCCATATAGTCAGTTCTCTATCAGACATCAAAGTCTGTTGCCTTCTCCTGCTCTGAACAAAAAAAAAAGAAAAACACATCAAGAATTGTGATGACAAAGCTGCCGCTGCTGTTGCAGCTTTCTCAATACCTTCACCCAAGCTTGCCTCCTGGGAAACGAGAGTGAGTGTCTTCACACTGTTACGTCTCTGCCGTGGGGCTGCACTCGCAGCAAAGAGAAGCTGAGCTTCTCACGGTGACTTCTCACCCTCCCAGCATCATGCCCAGACAGCCATTTCCTCAAACTCGAGGAACTAAACGTGCTTCTCTGTGCTGCAAGACTGTTTTGTTGTTGTTGTTGCTTTTTCTATTGGAAGGGAGTTGTTTTGGCTTATTCAGAGTCATCTGAGCAGTATTTTAATAAGGCCTAGCTGAAAACAGAAAAGGATACGGCATTTTTGTTCAACTTCTTTTTTTCTCTTTTTAGGGAAAATTTCCTTAGAGGATCAAAGACCATCGAAATCTAAGGAGCCATCTAGGCCTCCACTAGAGTGCAGTCAAAAGGTCTCCTCTTGCTGTTGCACACCAGAGACCAAAATAAACGTATAGGCAATTGGAACTGTGAGGAGGCAGTGGCCAGGGTGCTCTGTAATTAAAGGTAGTCCCTGAAAGCTGAACGTGTTTATGTAAAAGCCTCCTGGCTACAACATACAACACCCCAAGTGCCCTTGCAAAAACCTTCATGCAGATTCAAGTGTGATTTTAATTTCTCTCCTTACAAGCAGTCCCTTGCTGGAGTAGTTCAGGGCACACAAAGCCTCAGAGATCGTATCTGAAGCCTATAGGCTGTGTTTTGGAACAGTCAGGCCAGTGTGTGGGCAGAAGGCTTTAGCTCACCCTGTTGCTCAGCCACCAGAGCATGCCCTCACTTTGGCACAGGGCACATACTCAGAAGCACAGCCCTGAGTAAGTGTATCTCAGCAGAACTCTAAGGAAGCTCTTCTTCGAGTGTTGCCTCTTTTAAAAGAAGTGCAGTCGTGCAATTCCATTGTGTACCTTCTCTGAGCAGTGACCACAACTGGTCCCCAAATGTTTACTAGCACCAGGATGCCTACATACAGGAAGTGGGGAAGGGGGTGGGTCTGGTAGTGGCTCTTGATGTGGTCAATCCGGCACTGACCTTCTTTGGGTAAGGAGATGGGGAGGATGTGAAAATGAGACTGCGCTTTAATCTCTCGTGTGCATTTTATCTCCCCTCCGACTTTCTGAAGAAGTTTCGTAGGCTCGAGGCAGCTCCTTGCCCTCCTCCTTCCCCTGACGCTTCCCGCTCTGGCAGGGAGAGCGGCAGCAGCTGAGCGGAGGCCTCGGCTTGTTGTTGAGCTGAGGTGGTGATAGCATCAAAGGAAATGGATGGGGATTTCTGAGATCAGAGCCACTAGGGCCATTCATGATTTGTTGCCAGGCTGAAAGCTGCTGCAGAGAGAGCTGCCTAAGAAATGCTGATTAATACGGTAATTGAGGTTTTCTATGAGCGAGAAGGAAAAAATGAAAATATGACTAAAAATGTTCTTTTCTGAAATGAACAACATTTTGAAATTGCACATTCCAGACAATAGCAGCTACTGGTATGAAAGATTTTTATAAAAGAGCAGAAGGCTGCCGGTTGAGTAGGGCATCTTTTTATGTTTCTCTATTAAAGAGGAAGGTCAGAAGGTCAATCTGTGTATTTCTTTAATAGCAGAGCTTCCTTTATGATCTGGCTTCAGCACACATTCTTTTCAATTTGTTCTCTCTCTTCTTGATAAACTTGCTTTTATTTGAGACCGGGCAGCACTGCGTGCTGTTGAGATCCCTTCCCCTCTGCAGCTCTGGGGGCTGATTTTGGGCCAGCCTCGGAGTGTACCACAGTTATTGGCAGCTTGTGTGCTCAGAGAGCTACGCTTGCCTTCCTCGGCTCTGGCAGAGCTCTTGTGGCATTGGCATCCTCGTGTTGTCCCAGAGAGTATGTCGCTTCATCTCACCTGGTCTGTCCTCTGCCTCCTCTCCTTCCTTGAAGGAGGGATTTGCTCTTTTCTAGCTTTCTTTCACATTAAGATCAGCCCCTAAAGGAGATGTACCAACCCTATTTTTCTTGTGCCCTCCTCTTTTTTCCTGTCACTCTAACAGGGAAGTGAAAAGCTCTGAAACAGCTGCCTCTCAAAGTGAGACTATTTTTTGGTAAAATAATCACCTTCAGTATGACTACATTGTTTTTCTGCTCTATGTGGTGTGACTCAGCATCAGTTAATTAACCCAATCAAGTAGGCCGGATTTCTCTCCTTTAATGAGTGGCTCTTCCTCCTTCAGAGCCTTCCTAGCCCTCCTTTTGGCTGTGCCTCACTGCTACCCCATGCAGCCAGGGCCACTCTGTATCCCCCAGCCCAGCACTGGGGCCACCTCTGGTGGAGTCCCTCAGGGTGACGGTGACATCAGGACACCACTTGCAGTGCAGCTGCCCCACTTCTGCCCGCAGCCATGAGCCCTCGATGCCAGAGCACATGAAGGTCTTTGCACAGATGTACTATTCTCAGCACTGTGGGCCAAGAGTAGCAAAGTAATCCTCCTCACCATGCTTTATCGGGAAGGAGGAACGGGCGGAGGGAGAGGGCAGGGTGTGCACCTGCCAGGGAGGCAGTGCCAGGGCAGCAGCGAGAAAGGTGTTGGAGATACGAGGTGAGAAGGAGGTTTGCCTCAGTCCACGTCTGCAATGGGCTGAGCGTGGTTATAAGTGGAGCCATGCATCATTGTTTCTCTGAGCTGGAGGATTCCTTGCTGTGGGGACAGGACCACTGGAGGAAGTAAGGCATCTGGCTGTTTTGCAATGAGAAGCAGGAATGCTCTTAATAATAAACAAACAGGACATTGTATGCCATCATCACAGGATGTCCTTCCTTTAGCCAGCACATTGGCTTGGGTCAGGGGAAGAAACTGGGCTTGGGGTCTGCTAACGACTATTACGACTCTCTTCCCACCACCATCACTTTCATATTACCCGGCACAAGGACCAGTGCTCTTCTTTTTATTATTAATATTATTTTTTAATGCTGCAAATGAGGTGTCAAGTTTTGAAGTGCTGCTTGCTGTGCATTTCCCTCCTGCGCCTCCCTGTTGTTACATGGGGAGAAGGGAATTTTATTTAAAGGGAGAAATTGAGGTGATTTCTTCACTCCCTTTACAGATCATTAGAAAGAGACCCTGTGAAGGACTAATACCAAAATAACAAGACTCCTGGACAGGACTTATCAAACTGCTGTAATCGCTGAGATTTGGGAGTAGGGGCTTTAAATCAGAGTTGTAATTCGGTATCCTGGAAATAGTTTTTCCTTGTAATTTTCATAGCATCCTAATCACTTAAATCGGCGGGGGG
>VXAB01010579.1:425236-487187 GCA_013399175.1 Odontophorus gujanensis | reverse complement strand
CACCGCCCCCCTCCCCTCCCCCCCCCACTCCGGCCCTTTCGTTTTGTCGGAGGAGGGATGCGAATGTCGCGGGGCTGCGTTTTCGCTATGGGATAAGTGTGATACGGCTGCGTGCCGGCTGAGCGCCGTTCCGAGCGCCCGGCGTGAGCGCGGAGTCGGGTCCTTTATTTACCTCGGGGAAGGAGCGTCCTGCTACCTGCTTGGCGCCGTGTTTGCTCACACAGCTTTTGTCCCAAACAGAAAGAGCGGGTTTGGAGGAATTTCTCACGCAGGGATCCTAACCAGTGCTTTGTGAGAGTAANGGTCTGCTAACGACTATTACGACTCTCTTCCCACCACCATCACTTTCATATTACCCGGCACAAGGACCAGTGCTCTTCTTTTTATTATTAATATTATTTTTTAATGCTGCAAATGAGGTGTCAAGTTTTGAAGTGCTGCTTGCTGTGCATTTCCCTCCTGCGCCTCCCTGTTGTTACATGGGGAGAAGGGAATTTTATTTAAAGGGAGAAATTGAGGTGATTTCTTCACTCCCTTTACAGATCATTAGAAAGAGACCCTGTGAAGGACTAATACCAAAATAACAAGACTCCTGGACAGGACTTATCAAACTGCTGTAATCGCTGAGATTTGGGAGTAGGGGCTTTAAATCAGAGTTGTAATTCGGTATCCTGGAAATAGTTTTTCCTTGTAATTTTCATAGCATCCTAATCACTTAAATCGGCGGGGGGTGGGAGGGGGGGGGGCTGGAAACTGAGACCTTCTGCGCTCTGAGCTTCAGACAGCGTTAAAACATAACAAACCAAAGACGCATTTCATGTCAAGGGGGGGTTAGCAGAACGAGGCGCCCGCACGGAGGTACCCCGGTGGGGCTGTCCCCACGGTCGGGGCAGGCAGTGCTCGCTCCGGGGGAAGAGCAGAACGAGCCAGAAACAAAACGAAAGAAGCAAAGTTCCGCCGCGTTGCGTGAGGGCCGGGGCCGCAGGTACCGCCCCACCTCCCGCTCGGGCATCGACGGGGCGCCTCATTGGGAATCCGAAGCGGGGAGGGAGCGGGAGCGGGCTGCCGCCTTTGCTGTCTCACTCAGCCCTCCAGTGTCTCGGAAAGGCAAAAGCAGCGAGCGCGCAGCACCTGTCTGCGGCGGGAGGAGGAGCGGGAGGGCGCGGAGGCGCTAGGTGTGAGTCAGTCTCCCGGGGACCCAGCGGCTGGAAGGAAGAAACAATGTTTACTCGGTAGATATGAGCGAGATCCGCCGCGGACGAGGGGCTTCTGTGCGGAACCGCTCCCCGACTCAGCCCCGGTAAGCAGCGCCGCGCCCCCGCCGCCCCGCGCCGGACCCCGGAGCCGCCGGCGGAGCCTTCCCGGCCGGGCAGCGCCGATCCCGCGCCCGCCTTTGCTACACCGGAGCCCCGGAATACGGCTCTGCCGGGATTTGTTTATTTTTTATTTTTCCAGTTTCCCTCGCTCCTTTTCTTTGCCTTTTTGTCCCCCGGGAGTGCGTGGCAGTGCTTTGTGCGGGGCGGTGGGGATGCTGGCAGGATGTCGGCTCGCTCCACCGCCCGTGCCAAAGGATAAGGGGACGGCAGGAGGGGGAGTTGGGGCGGAGAGGGGGGGGCAGGTTGTTTTGAAAGTTGTTTGTGCGTTGAAAGCCGGTGGGAAAGTTCAGGCTTCCCCATTTGGAAAAGGCAAGGCTGGGTTCCGCTCTTCCAACATGCGCTTTCCATTTTTAGCTTCATTCAGACGCAGACAGCAGCTCCTTTCCTCTTCCTCTCCTTGTTTGTGTGACACTTTCTGAGGCAGCCTTTCCACAGGCAACTGAGTGGTCGCGCGGCCGTGACCCCGCGCTTTCTTGGGCATGGAATATTTTTCTCTTCTCGGAGACATTGAGGAAAGGCTCTGAGAAAGGTACAGCGGTTGTCAGCCCGGGGATTTTTTCCTCTTTGTTTTGGTTCCCTCCTCGCTGTGACTGAGGCTGGCATTTCAAGGCGCTGCTTCAGCCGGCACAGCTTCATTTACACTGCTTTTTGGCTATTACTCAACTGTACCAGCTATCCTGCATACGCTTTTAAAGTGTCACAGACTGCTGCATTAGTCACACTGTCTCAACGGAAACCACAACACTGAAGGACAATGAGGATTAAAGGCTGTTTTCTTATTTTCCAGGCTGCTACACAGTGTAGCTCGGACGCTGTGAGTTTCAAGAATCTGGTGAAAGGGAGAGAGTGGACAATGAAAATGGACATGGAGGATGCTGACATGACCCTGTGGACGGAGGCCGATTTCGAAGAGAAGTGCACATACATTGTCAATGACCACCCGTGGGACCCCAGTGCCGATGGAGGCACCCTCACTCAGGCAGAGGCTTCCTTGCCAAGGAACTTGACTTTCAAATACGCATCAAACTGCAAAGAGGTAAGTGGCGGTGCCCGGGGAAGGTTGGAGTCAGACAATCCCAAACCACGGTGCTTTGGGAAGCGTGTGCTTGCCTTGCCTTCCACTCTTTACGCACGCACACTACGCCACCACCAAGTGCTGCCCGCTGGTTTTTAGGATGAGGCCCTTGTAATACTTTTAAGAAACAGTGAACGGGGCATCTGTCGCATGGTATTTGCACTGAGAATCGGAGCCAACCTGTCTCTGAACCCGGCTCTGAGCCAATTCACAAACAGTTAAATTTTCACACAATTTGAACAGCATCTGAATAAGAATATTTAAACTGTGAGGTGGTTCCCCGTGCCAATTTCTAGACTGCTGTTTGCCAGGACCATTCATTGCTTCTGGCACAGAGATTAAAGTGCCTCAGTTGTCCAATAAATAGCTTTAAAAAAAAGTAGAAGGGAAAAAAAAAAAAAAATTCCTGGAAATGTGTTGAATTATTTCTTTTTGTTTTCTCTTTGGTTATGAAATTGCTTTATTCTTTTCGTGAGCTTGCCATGGTCCCGACTTCCTAAATACTTCAGTTTGGCTTATCGATTGAGGATGTGGTGGGACTGCCGTAAGCTGGACAGCAGGATAGCCATAGCTCAGGTTGACTTGTGTTTATCTGGGACAGCATCTTCACTGGTAGCTGGCCGTGCGAGTCTGTCCTATCCGTGTCCCTGGAGTGGGTGCATTCTTTGTTGTTGTTTCAGAAGGGCTGGAAAGAAATGAGCCCGGATGAGCAATTTAGTTTTGTGTTTACTCCTTCCTATAGAGTAGCTATTATAGCTAGGTGTGATGTTCAGCAGGGTAATAACCCAAGGGACAGCCCTTCATTTCTCCTTGTGCTGAGACTTGTGGTGTGGCAGCTATTACCTGTGCTTCTGCTTTGGCTAAACACACTGACCACAGAGCTGAGAAGGAATACACTCATCTGTGTCTATCAAATGTTTCCTTCTAAAGCAGGTACTTGTTTAATCCTGCATACAGAAATAGGGCTGGACCCCCAGCTGGAGGGTATTGGCACCATGGAATTGAGTTTGGCAGTGCCTTATACGATGCCTGGTAGGTTTGCTAAGAGGTTAAAGCTAAATTCCCATGTAAAATCACTCTTTCTTCCCATCTGCCCTGCCCTGCCCCGCAGAATTTGGCAGAGTAAGGACGTGCTCCCAAAAAAAAAAAAAAAAGCTCAAAACCTTGTTTTACCTCAGTGTATCGTGAGATGTGTCTGACTTTCGGGAGAGATAATGCCGCGACTTCACTGTGTGATGCAGAGAGCTCTGTGGACTGAAGGATGGGCTTGTGGCACAAGGCCCAGGCAGCTAGCCGGGGCCTGTGAGCCCACCCAGATTGGTCTGGGTTCTCCAACCACAGTAGTAGGTGTCTGAGGAGCTTTCAGAGTTCCCTGCGCTGTGTTGGGAAATATCAGCGTGCAATTTTCTTGTGTTATAGCTGAGCTTGGTGAATCGAGGTGGGAGGATTGCTGTATAGAAGGTGGGGGGAAAGAAAAAGTTGCTGAAGGGTTCCAAGTTCTTCCTTGTCAAGTATGACCCATACAGCTCCTTGCTAGTGGGAGTCTGAATATAGGACATCCTCCTTTTGTTCTCCAAAGCTCCCCATGCTCGTTTATTTGTGCTGAATAGCACCTACTGGCAGGAGCAATAGAAACTCAGGAGCCCTGGCTATTTCTAATGTAGCTCTGTAAGATGGAGACTGGCTTCTTTTCTGTGAAAGGTCTGGTGCTGTAACTGTGAGGACAGGTCACCCACTTGCTGCTTGTCTATGGGGTGATAGCTGTATGCGGCACAGCCCGTTTGCCCTCTCACAGCTCCTGACACGGAGCATTATTTTTTTTGTATCTACCTTATAAGTCTTGATTTTGTTCAGTGGGGTCAGAACTGGGTGTGTGTTTCTCTTACGCACTGGCATCTGCGAGGTCAGAGAAGGATCCTGGCTCTGGTTTTGACCTCATGGAAAACCACCAAAGTCCTGACAGCGCGATAGGGTGGGATTTTTCACTTGCAAAAGTCTGAGGTAAGGCATCGAGGGATGCTTGCGTGCATGTTTGCCAGTGGATTTCAGATGTGAGCTGTCTTCATTGTTAACTTTCGGGAGAACTATGGCTTCATCTGGTTGAGAGTTTAAAATGCTGAGTCAATTTATTGACAAAAACATGTCTGATACATCGCTTGTGAAATGCTAAATACTGTCATGATTAGATCATGTGGTTGTCATGATTAGCATTGTATCTCCGTTTGGAGAAGGAAAAGTACTGCGTGCCTGCCTGGGAGGGAGGAAGTATAAGCATTGCTGTCTGGGGAGGGCTGCTTTTCATGTTTCTTTTCCTCGCACGCTTTGTGAAGTGAGTAGTGCCTCTGTAAGAGCGTACTGAATTTGCGAGGGAGTCCATGACACATCATACTCTTGTTTATTCTTGGATCTTGATCGGGGATTTTTCTGAAGGACACATTTTTCGTTATGAATTCACAGTATGTGTCAGCATTTTAAAAAATGAATTACTACTGCTCGTAACATTCTGGGCTGCTAGATTTACGTGAAGTCATTTATTTATTCCTATGCATGAATTATTTATCTTCGTTCCAGTTTTAGCACTTGTCAAAAATGGACAAAACACCATGTCAAAATCGCACTCAAGAAGGCCATATGTGAATAATCTTTTTTTGTTTCAATTTTTTTTTTTTTCAATTATTTTTCCCTTTGGCTTCACTTACAGCCCAAACAGCCCTTTTGGACATCAAAAGGCAGTTATTTGGCTGCTTTGAGTACTGCCAGTGCCCCATCCTGGCACCCCATCCCGTGCTCCTGACAGCGAGAACAGATCTCAGTGAGCCAATAACTTGTTGTATGTCCCTGACAAGTGGACACTGTACTGAGGCAGTGATTTGATGCTGTTATCAATGCACCTCACACGCTTGCTGTCATGCTTATATTTTCTATCTTTCATGCATGATCAGAGAGGAAGCGGTCTGAAAACATATCCCCTCATGGCAGCTCTTTTTTAGAAAGTGCTAACTGAATAAAGGGGTAAATGGTTTTATATAACTGTAGACCTAGGAGTTAAGAAAAATCAGCATTATTCTAAAGCACATGCTGGCTTGTCCTGATTTGCATTTGGAAAATACTGTTATTTCACAGTGCACTGGAGCCAGTAGGATTTATTTATTTTTTAACATTTTTGCATTTTAGCTAGTCCTTTAAAACTTTGGTCCCACTGTAAAGTATCTCCTGTAGGAATCTGTCAGAGTTGTTGTTTGTTTTCATGTTCTTACTCCAAGCAGTTGTAGGAGTGTTAGTCTTTTAAAGTTCTTGGTAATAGTGAATCTGCACTCAGCCCTGCTCTCTCCTGTGTGCACACTGTCCCTGTGACTCTGACAGATGTGCTGAGGCAGTGGCAAGGCCAGCGCTGCCCATAAAGCATCCACTGGACGGGCTCCCCTCAGGCTGACCGGAGAACCTGAGCCTGGAATCCTGGCAGCGGGCTGGTGGCAGCTCGGCCCCCGCACCGCATTAGGACCCTGGTCAGTTCCAGGGCCGTGGCCGCCCTGGGCTGGGTGCTCCACACCATGCAGCCCCCGGCTCCCTGCAGCACCAGGGTGCAGACGCTGATCCTTAAGACCAGCAGGGCTCTCTCTGCACACCCCGTCCCGCTGGGACCACGGGGAAAGATGGGGAGCTCCTCTCAACTTTGACTGGCGTGCTAAGATCTATCATCATCATCATGATATCAGGTTTGGTTTAGTCCTCACAGTACAAATGATGTTTTACTGAGAGGAAAGATGTGTGGCCCAGCTGGGAGAGTGATAAAAGTTGTTAAGTGGCTATAGCTTAAAAAGAGAGGGGATAAGTGTCAGTAAAGAAGATAATATTCTGCAAATAGCGTTCTTCTCACTTACTGCACAGGTTAGTTAGGCATGCTTGCAGGGGCTGTGTGAGGGCAGAAGGCTTTTATCAGGGCAAGCAAAACTCAGGTCACACTTCTCTGTGGTTCTCTGCCATGAGACTGCTTCAGAAGATCTCAACAGACGAGAAATGTGCTGAAGGACACCTGGTGGACACAAGTCTGAAATGCCTCTCTGCTATGGCCTGTTGGCAGCCCGCAGCCAGCTTCCCCTCAGTCTGGGCATGGAGCTCCTTTGCTGTTTAGCTGCAGCCCTGAGCAGCTCTGCACTCTGTGGGCTCCTGTTAAGCAATCCTGAAGCCACGATGGGGCAGCAGTCCTTCTGGCTGTGCAAGGGTCTGATGGTGGCTTGGTGCCTGGTACTGGCTTGGCACAATGGTCCTCCCTCCCCTGGAGGGCAGCCCTCCTCTGGCACCAACTCTTAACTCCTGGGGATACTGGGACCAGTAAGCCATGCTTGGTTAAAGATCAGCTGGATAGCTTTAGTCTGATTCAGCAAAGCAAACACATGCGTCTAGAACTTCTGCCAAAATCACCTTCTGATAGAAGCTGTCCTTGTGTTCTGGGGAGGAAGTGAATGCTGTATGGAAGTGGATATCAAAAAGCATCTGCTGTGTCAGAGATGCCAGTGTGCAGCGAGTGTTTCAAGTTGACTGGTTCAAGGAGTGATTTCTAGAGATTCTGAGAATTTCATTAAAGTCATTTTAATTAAGAGCAAGATATTTTAAAACCGTGAAAAAAACTCAAGCTACCTTGCAGTCAAACGGGTAGGGTGTACTGTATCTTGGTTGTGAACTTCTCTTGAGAGGGCAGATGGATGTAAATGAAGATATATGGGGAAGATGAGAAGAACATCTGCCTTTTTCAGCTCTCTATGAGAAATGTACAAGCAAGACAAAAATAAAACTGAGCCACTGAGCTTGTTTCAGCTTGTGGTAGGTGTAGGAAAATTTCTGGAAGTCCCTTTTTTGTCTCTTCAGTCCAGATGCACAGATCAATGGAGCATTTAACTACTTCTACTGTTGACATTTAATTTGTTTTGCGGTGTTCTGAAACACGTTAAAACACAGACAAGCGTGAACAACAACCACGCCACATACACCCAGCAATCTGTTTCCGGGTGGATTATCTCCTTGATGCTTGGGCTGTTATTTGTTCCCTTTATTTTGACATCTCACATGAAAATTATGCCAGGCATTGGTTGGTTACTGGGATTTTTAATCTTAACCAGAATACAGACAAGTACTTGTCTGTCTGTCTGTCTGTCTCCCTTTCTCACACTGAAAGTAATGCAACAGAAGAAAATGTAGCATGAGAAAAACACAAGGCTTGGCTAATTTGTGGAGTGCTGTCTGCAGTTCAGGGCTTTTACCATCCTCTGCTGTGAAGGACTGTTACAAAGAAAATGAAATGCTCGCTGAAGTGAGCTATCTGCAGGGTTTGGTGACTGCTAATCTGCTTTGGTAAGAACGTTGATTCCTTGCTGAGTACAGACAGCAGTAATCCTCATTCTCAGTGTTTATCAACAAACTCTGCTACTGCTGTCTTGCTCTGAAATCCTGATGAGCAAAAAGACAATTATTAAGTGGCAAGGTGCACAAAGGGAACATGATTAATATGTTTTGCCATGAAAGTTTGGTTATAATACAAATTTATGGGCTTTTTACCATCCTTTTTCTCCACTGTCTGAGCAGCAGGATCCATCTTGCATAGTCTCAGGTTTCTGGTTTACAGAATTGCTGTTTTTAAACATTCTTTGGATATATTAAATTTGAGAAGATTGGTGAGAAACAGAGAGGGACAAAACCAATAACTCAGCAGTGTTTTGCAAAGGGTTACTCCAAGGCACGTTCTTCTGAATAATGATGAATTGCTTCCTGATTTGTGGTCAGTGACTTTTTTTGGTATAATTACTGTCAAGAAGGAAGCTGAGCAACTAGAGTACATTTCTTAGACCTAGCAGTGGAGCATTTTCATCAAAACCTTTACGCCTTTTTGACCAAACCCACTTGTCATATGTTACCGGAACTGCTGCCTCTTTTTTTATAAAAGAGGGTGATCTGTGAGTACATGTCCCACTGCCATTTCGTATTCTGTTTCGTATGCCACTGTTGATGAGAGAATTGTAGGTCTTGTTGCTGTTTTTCTCCTTTTAGCTATCAGGAGGGGTGTGGTGTAAGAGGAGTAGGGGTAAAGTTTCATTTTGACCTGGAGAGGCAGTCATTCCAATTCCTAACTATAGCTGGCTGTGTAGCAGCAAAGTGATTGATAGTTCTTGAGTATTTTTATTTGCTGGAACTAGATTTTAGAGGTTGCCTATTAATAGGAAAAATAACTTACAAAGTTATTTGACAATCTCTATACATTTTGCTTACTGTTTCTTCTTGTATTTCTACAAAACACATTTTTCAGGCAGTGTTCATATTTGGCTTCTGTATGTCTCGGTAAGACTTTAGTGTCTAACAGAGCTGGTCATCTCATATCCAGCACTGTTGTTAAGTATTTCTGTTTTGCCTGACCGCTGGCTAAAAACTTCACATATTAGTTGTATAACCTTGTAAGTTTGCGGGGCAGGGGAGAGGAAGGAAGAATTATCAATTTCTGCTGGCAATGGACTGATCCTGTGCTGCTCTTCTTGTAGGTCACTGGAGTTATAAGCAAAGAGTACATCCCAAAAGGAACGCGCTTTGGACCCCTGGTAGGAGAGATCTATACCAGCGATACGGTTCCCAAGAATGCAAACAGAAAATACTTTTGGCGGGTAAGCAGGAAAAAACAGCACCATGTTGTTGCAGTAAGCAGATCACTAAATGAGTACAGCTGAAAAGCTGGGTCACTTCCTGCTTCAGGCCTGTGTGAATGCAGGGGGCAACTTGCGTGTGCTGCTGCCACGGAGGAGCAGAGTGAACGTGGTGAGCTAAGCTGAGTAAGAGACTGCCTGTCTTGAATATAGGGGTTGTGTAGGTGGAGAGAGCAAGGGAGATACTCAGCCCTTCCTGGCTCTGTCCTCTGAAGCAGATCAGTACTTGATGGGATAAAGAAATAATTCTGCTTGCTTGCTGTAGGGGAAGGTTGTCTTGGATTTCTTGACAGTTGAAATTCATTCTTGTTTATGCAAATGCACACACACTTGAGTTTTCCAGCTATGAAGAAGTTGTGAAAGTACTGCATCATCTTTTTCTCTGGAATCATGGTATCTTTTAGGGTATTTTTTCCTGGTGTTGAGTAGAACTGCTGTAACACGGAGATGATGATCTTCAGCACGTATAATTCAAGCCGTAGGCTTTTCTAGTCTTCTTCAGAAAGAGAAGCCATGAATCCTATTGAAGAGAAAATTTATTAAGGGCAAAGAAATGTTAGAGGTGATGCCTAATTTCTATTCAGTATTGTAAGTTGGAAGGGAGCACAAGCTGACTTGTTTTGGCATGAAGCTCCGTGCTGGGGAAAATGCCTCCAGTTTATCAATTAACATAATCCTCAGTTTCCTTCGCAGACCCATTATTAGTTTTTACAGAATGTTCTTTAAGCCCCATTTCTTCCATGGATTTGTTTTCCCGCCTTTAGCCATTTAGGCTGTGTCTAAATTAGTGGATCTGGGAGTACACCCAAGCCTCTGTGCCCAGGTGCCTCCTTGCCACATAGCAAAATCGCAGCCTCACATCCAGGTGAAACCCAGGGCAAGCACAGTACCTAATTGCATCATTTTGGTTTTCTCTGATCATCCTCATGCAGTGTAATACAGCATTGCAAAGGCAGCTATTTGCATGAGTGTTTGTACAAAGCAGGCAGCTGCTTTTGCATTCATTGGGCTACCACACTTCTCTTTTAGCTGAGGTCAGAGCTCATGTCTGACATAAGAAGAGTGCATAGCAGTGTGCTGGCCCTAACCCTGGCAGTGGTTTGTAATAGAGCAGACTCTGGGATCAGAGCTGCTCACCATCCTGCTTCATTCATACATGGCAGTGGGAAAGATGACATCATTTTCATGATGTGACTTTAAGCCTAAATGCGAGGGGATCCTTGGAAATAATATCCGAGGAGCCATCTAAGCATCATTAAATTCCCTGCTATAATCTCTTGATTCGTTCAAGATACACTGCTGCACTGAAGATGAATTCTTTCCTACGGGGCTGAAGCAGGCCTGTGTTTGCAAAGGAAATTGTGGGAGATAACTTCCCACATGTTGCTGAAGGCATGCCTGGCTCGCTGGTGGGAGCGGGAACATCTGCAGCACGCAGGGGGATGCTCAAGGGGAGCAGGGCCGACGTCATTTCTGGGAACTGTGCTGTGACTCAGCACATCTGCTCTCCTCATACCCAGAAGAAGTGGGAGCCCAGCAGGGCAACTAGGCTGGGGAGGCGGGGGCGTAGACCCTGCCCTATCCCATCCCGTGCTGGCCATGGGGAGCAGTCAGGGCAGGTGCTAAGTGCTGCAGCCCCACACCGTTCCTGGAAGTTTGCGAGCCGGGGCGAGCGGAGAAACTTGACGGCTCCTCTTGAGACAGCAGAAATTCACCCATCTCCCTTCCATTTTCTCATAACAAACACACCGCAAAATCTCTCGCAGGCCGCTTTGATGAGGCCACATGTATTTCCCCCTTCTCGGTTTACAGGAAGTTACTCTTAAAGAAAGTGATTCTGGTGTTTATGGCCCGCGTTAAAGGGCCAGGCTGCCTCGGCCCTCAGCACTGTGGGCTGTCAGGGCGGCAAGGAGAGGTCCAGGTGGGCAGCAGGCCCAGTGTGCCCGGCCAATGGTGTGGGCATGCTAAGGCAGAAGCAGGCTGCCCAGCATTCTCCTCCCTGCAACAAGCTGCGTCTCCCCTTCTGCAGGCATTTCCTACCCAAGGAGACTTGTCACCAGGGCAGACTGCTGCTTTTCATGTGCCCAACCATTTAATTTGTGAGCTGGGGAACTCCGTTTCATCCTGTGTGGATCCAGTACTCCCTGAGAGCAAGGGATGTGTCCAGAACAGACATATCTCCTGGAGGGTTTTTTCCATTTTTTTAATACTTCTCCTATTCTTCCCACTTTAAGAAACAGTAGCTTCTCCCAGTGGCTGGGACTTTTTCTCCCCCAAGCTACAGAGCAGCGTGTAACTCCACATATTCATTCCCTTCCATGGACAAGTCAGTGCGCGTCCCTTTGATAGGAAAAGTGACTGCTCATCGACTGGCCCCTTTCCAGGTCTTCGCTGAGTTATGGCAGGTGAAGTTCATCTCTGCCTCGCCCAGCCTTCCTACAAAAGGGCTACAGTCCAACAGTGAGCAAGTGTTGCTTTAGGACTCTGGGGGGGGGGTGGAGGATGTTTGCATAGTTTAAACCTTTGGGCGGGGGTGGTAGGAAACTGCAAGTACAGAGGCCATAGAAAAAGGTGAGAAAGACTCTGACGTAGCACAGCCAGTCAGTCTTATACACAGGTGACTCAAAGCATTAATGCAAGCATGCACTCAGACCTGCAGTCATTAGTATCACCCAGTTGTTGATCGCAGCACCAGGAAAAGGACTGAGGCAGGGAGAGTACTTCGCGTTTCAGATTTTGTGTCTGATTTGTCCATAGTAGCAGAGATACACAAGCTGAGCAGAGATGGAAGAGGTAACTTGCCTGTGACTAAGCATTTCTTTTCTTAAAACAGAGAATATCATAATTGGAATGGGAAGAAACCCAGCTTGAACTCTTACTTCAGTAATTTCTGCTCAGCTTTTTCTTGAAAGCTTTTTTTTTTTCTTTTGAACTTATCATTTTTCCACTGTGGACTCTGTGCACGCACGTTGCGTATCATGCATATATATATACTCATAGGCACTTCCTCTCTGTTCCAGATCTATTCAAGTGGTGAGCTTCACCACTTCATTGATGGATTTAATGAGGACAAGAGCAACTGGATGCGTTATGTAAACCCTGGCTACTCAGTTCAGGAGCAGAACTTGGCAGCCTGTCAGAATGGAATGAACATCTACTTCTACACTATCAAGCCCATCCCTGCCAACCAAGAGCTGCTTGTGTGGTATTGCCGAGACTTTGCAGAGAGGCTGCACTATCCCTCCTCCAGAGAACTGACAATGATGAACCTCAGTAAGTGCATTACAGTATAAACAAGGAATGCTAGTAATGTCTCTTCTGCCTATATGATCTAATAATAAGTTGTATAATTACACAGCTGCATCATCTGTTGTGTCACAGTAGGTAGCTTGGAGTGGAAAAGGGGAATTCAAAAAAAAAAAAAGCACAGCAGAATGAGTTCCCTCTGCCTATACAAATGTAAACAGCTTACTAAAAATCTCAACAGAGCAGCAGAACAGCAACTGTTACGGAACAGCAACTGAGTATTTTCAGATGAAATTCTAGACAGATAACCTGAAGATATCCTCTCCCTTCAGAGCCATAGCTGCTGGTTCACGCATAGACTTTCAAGTTCAGATCTCATAGTATACTGAACAAAAAATCTGCTTTGATAGCATGTGCTAAAAGCTGTCCAGTCATTTTCTGAAAGTGCTTCCCTTACTGTACAAGGAAGTGGCTGTGTGCCATGACTTTGTCTAGGTGTCTGACAAAATATATGTTGACTGTGTAACAATGCTCTTCAGGCCTAACATCTAAGGTTACTTATCTTCTGGGAGCAAACCTCATGTGTTCTTCTCATCTGGTTTCTCGTATTTTAAGCTTGGTATATTCTGTCCTCATTTCTTGGCTTCACAGTGCAGCTTTCATTTTCTGTTCAAAAATAATAGCATGGGGGAAGAGGTATTTCCAGGAGTTTATCTTTGGGTTCCGCTGTGGTTTCTTACCATTTCCAGCCTCAGTGCTCTACTCATAGCATTAATCACTGCATGGCATCTCACTCAGAGTTCCTTGAAGAAAAGGAGCGATTCCTGCTGACTTCTTATTCAATTCTTAGGCATCCTCACCTCCTGTTCGCTGCTCTGAGACTGAGCAGAGCATTCTTTTGTCCTTCTGCTAGTGCCAACACTGAAATTTGAAGCAAAATTGGAACCAGGTTGTTTTTTTTTTTTACACAAAGGGCTGTTTACTGTTATTTGGCAACAAACAATGGGTTATAAAATATCAATGTTACTTTGGGGGTCATTAGAGCTGAAATACATCCCTGCATCATGAAAATGATATCAGAGTGAAATTAATCACAAGTATATCTGTCATCCATGAATGTCTCCCTTTCACTAGACTTTGGTCTTTCACTACTAAACACAACATGCTATAGAAGAAAATTTGCTTTCTTTTATGGAAGAGGAGGAGTAGAGGGTTGGTGGGGATGTCTTGTGCGGCTATATTCCCTGTTCGAGAAATATCTCACTGATTCTGTCATCTTTGCACATATGTCATTTTGTCAATAGCTGTGTGGGTTTATTTCCTGACATGATGAACTGTTGGATTTCCAGAGGGGCCTGCAGGTGGGACGAGTCAACAGTATTGAGGGTTCCCATGGATGAGGAGCTTGCAAAGATCTAGCCAGAGCTGACTGGGCTCTGACTGGGTGGATACACAAATACAACCATAGTTTCCTACATCTGCTGTCACCTCAGGTTACCTTACTGAAGTAGTAAGGAATGTATTATTTGCTAAGTGTCAAAAAATTACCCAGTTACTCTTACTCATGTCAAAACGAGGTTTGTTTGAACACATAAATATCCCATTCTAATAGAAGAAGGTTTAATACCTGGATTTGAAGTGACTGGATTTTGAGCAACAGCTGTATAGCTCAGCCTTAACATTAGAAAGGACCGCCTTTCCAGATGCTGAGGTTGAAACATCTCTTCTTCCTTCTAACAATAATTATTGAAACCACTTAGATATTTATGTAAACCCCCTGCACATAAAGAAAACGAGAAAAGAGCAAGTTTATCGGCTTTGTGAGCATCTTCCAATTACAGTAACAGCTGTCTTATTTTTATCTTTTTCCTTTTATCTTTGTGACAAACACACTCAAGCCTGAGGTCTACCATTAGGCCAGAAACCCTTCATGTACTGTAAGAATTGAGGATCCTTAGCATTTTGGTGCCCTTTCTTAAGAAGAACAAAAAAAAAGTCCAGAGGTCTCTCAAAGACGCTTATTCACTGCAGGGCCTGTAGCAGCCATGCAGGCGGGGATGTTTTTCTAACATTAATACTGGAACCAGATGAGTTTAGAGCAAATGTCAGCACTGTGCAGCTTTTTTCTTCCCCTTCCTCCCAGACTACTTCTCATAGTCAAATTTAAAATTAGCAAGCACCCCCGCTGCCTCTCCAGCCTCTCTTTCTAGCATGAGCTTGGCCCAGGCCTCCTCACACAGTGTTCATCTATGGCTGAAATGCAGGCATCTTGTCCTCAAGTTGTTCACATAACACTCTGCAGATGAAGTTTTGCCCCATCAAAACACTTTAACACAGTCTTAGCAGCTGAGATCAGTGCTTGAGGGACCCTTCCACTGGCCACCCCCTCAGGAAAGCTCTTTCCAGCTAAGGGAATCACTAATAATGTGGTATTTCAGGTGGAATGGCTTCTCACAGAGGAGCAGCCAAGCATTGCCTGGCATCCTCTGAGGAAAAGGAAGGCAAAGCTGGGGTGTGGATCCCATCAGGGTTCCTCTCTGCTGGGACACATACCAGTGAAGTACAGGACACTGGCACTGACAGACCACAGTGTGTTTTGCCCCAGTTCCATCCCTCCCCCACGTCTTGGTTGTGCAGAAGGCTTAGGAGTAGCTGAAAGGTGGCCTGGGACACACACTGATGGGGAACATCCAGTGTCACCTCAGTTTTACCGGCTTAAACTATAAGCAGGTGCTTTATGTGCTGCAGGGACTTTGGGATCGCAGTCCTAACCTTCAGCACATCAGATCCTCTTTAAGCACCAGAGTGGGGTTGATCCTCCAGGGAAAAATGTATCAGAGAATTTCTCTGGCTTTATTTCCTGTAATTAGTGGCCTCAAAAATGAGTGAACTACCACTTTGGAGCATAAATATATTTACACATCCACATATAACATCTACTTGCCTCTGTAACAGCAAACTTTCAAATTAAAGGTATCTTCTCCAGCATTAGTTCATTTGCACCGTGGAAGGAAAGCATCCAGACCCAAGACAGCAATTAGGCATGCACTTAGTTATGGGTTTAACCATGTCCTCTGTGTTTTCTTGAATTGGGGCCTTTGACCCAGTCCTTCAGACGCTGAAGCACACACCTACCTTCTCGGCCGTGATTAGCTCCGATTGAAGCTACATAACCTTGAGTAGACGCTGAGGTGCCTGCAAGGATTGCACAACTGTGGTAGAAACAAGACTCCACTCTGTCCTGGGGGAAGAAACCGAGCCTCATTTCAACACAATTCCCTTTTCCTTTCTGCCTTTTTTGAGTCTGCTAGTGTTATTTTCTGTCAAGATTTGAGACATCAGACGTTGCCGTGTTGTGCAGTAAATTGTTTTAAGTGTGATGGCAAGTTTACTGTGTCCCACAGACCAAAATATTCGATTCTGATGATTTTTAGGTGTGCTTCTTAGCCTTACTGCATTGGAATTGACTGTTTATCTGTGATATTATAGGTGTTTGGATTAGCGAACAAACTGAGGAAATTTGTTTAGGAATCCCACATAATCTAGCATTTCATTTGCACTTATCGTAACAGCTTTATTTTGAAAAGAAGGGTGGAGAGGCCAGTAGCATTTTTTTTTAATTTCTAAAAACAAAATACAATTGCATTGACTCAGGTCATGACTATTTGATAATAACGTTCACGTATTGCAATCATGTGATGCAACTTCCTGCTATTCATGTCGTGTTTGTCTCATCAGTCAAGCATAGGCAGGTGACATCTTATTTTGGTCAAGTTTCAGATAGAAATTTGAGTTCAGCTAAGATAGTTGACATATTTGGAAAACATTTGGCAATTTTTTGTGTTTTGTGAATGGTTTCTGTGACGTTTTAGTTAATCTTTTGTATCCTGTGAAGATTTTAATGGTTGGTTTTAAAATGCAATGTTTTTCCTGCTTTCTTTACACTGACTCTCAGAAATTTGTCGTTAGCTAACGCATGCTCTTTGCTTTCCCTTTTGTTTATGGTCAGTTTCACTTTCTGGTTTTAAAGCTTTTCTGTTTGGGTCAAAAGGAAACATCTGCATTTGTTTAAAAAGTGCCTACTGGAATCTTCAAACGAGCTGAGGAACATGATTTTCAAATTGTGTACGAAGTTCTCTCTGCAAAACCAGAACTTGGGGCTGAAGTTGACTTAATACTGAGGATTATTTGAAGGCATCTCTAAGTCCTTCTTTGAGCAAAACGTTTTCAAAGGCAAATCACACTGCCTCGGACACATTTAGAAAACAGATGATCAAATTATAGACTTCTAAGTGTTGGTCTCCACTCTCATTTTGAGTGGAAACACTCTTTGTTTTGCCTATTTCACAACTTCGAGGTTCTCTTTCTACTAGAATAAGCGTGCTTAATTTAGATCAAAAATGTGAATCGGCATAATTAAGCTTCACCACTCAAAGTGTTCAGTGCCATTTCACTCCTGAAATTACTATTGAAATTACTGTCTACCTACAACCGTTTTTCAAGTTTTTAGAAAAAAACAGACCATTGTTTTTATGAAGCCTTTCTCAGGCTGTAGCTAGGAGCTCAAGTAATGAGCAACACTGACAGCACTGCAGCCGTCTGTAGCTGGAACACCCACATTGGAGTGACTTCAGGCAGCCCCTCCACTCACGTTTCATTAATACTTATAAGTAACAGGCTTTCTGTCCCTTTTTCTCTCGCACGCACTCACAAATCTCAGATCCGAGCAAATAATCTGTTGACCTCAGTGAGAAGTGGATCAGGCTCCTAAGGAGGCACATCTGTTGGTTTTTTCCCCCTCAGATCAGTAACTTGCAAATGCAACTGCATTGTTCTTCTTTCGTCATTAACTTCTTTTCTGTGTGCCTGCCTGACCACAGCAACAATACAGATCTTTGAAAGATTGTGTGCCTTTATCTATTGTCTGTGTGCATGCAGGGAGGAGTGGGGTGGAGAGAGATGCATAGTAAGAGAGAGATATGGTAATAACTAAGAACTTAAGTCTAAAATCACAGGTTTAAAAAAAAAAATCCATTTATAAAACATAAATCTCTCTAACTTTGAAGTATGGCTTCTTTAAGAGCAGTAAGAAAGGCTGTAAACCTCTCAATCAGTTTCAGCCCTGGTTTAAATCCACATTCAGCGTGTAACATCAGAACCTCTCCTTGGCTTCTGACATTACCTTCTCTTATTTTACACAGTGCTGACACACTTGTTTGTATTTTGATCTCTGGTGTTCCAAGTCTTCCTTGGGCTCAGGTAATAGGGGAAAAAGTCAAGAGGAGATTTATGGAGCGAAGATGACCTCCAAGCTAAAGAGGCCTGTCAGAGTTAGACTTGAAAAATAGTCCTTAAATGTTGTGACTTCTGTTGCACGTGAAAATTAATAGGAGGGAAGGCTTTATTGGGAACTTTGATGGGAAAGAAAGAGCCACTATCTTCTGTCTGTCAAGTGGGGTGGTTGGGCAGCTGTGCACAGCAAGTTCTCCGTGTGAGCTACCTCTCTGTCACTGGCTCTCGGGCACATCAGGCACGTACCTCCCCACCCTCGGCTTTACCCTTGTGACACTGAGAAAGAGCCCTTCCTCCAGCTGAGGCGTCTGGGTTTCTCTATCACTTTTCCAGCAGTGCTGGCACTTCTCCTTCCTCTTCCCCTCCCCCAGGACTTGTTTTTTTCTTTAAAAAAGAAAAGTGTCGATTTGAACTTCCTGCTTGACAGACCCCACAGAGAAACTGATAGGGGCCTGATAAGGTGGTATTTATTTATTCTGCTGTGAGGTTTCACAAGTCCCTCCCTCTCCCAGCCCACCCCCCGCCCAGCTTTCAATACTTCCGATCCCAATACTTCCCGTTGCTGATAGCGTCACTGGGAATGTTTGCTCGGAGACACTGGCGTGGTGACAGGCGGCTGATAAGGAGATGGAGATAACGTTATCCACTGTGCCAGTGTGGGGCTGCTTAAACCCAGCAGACCTAGTTGCCCTACTCCAAAACCTGCGTGGGCATCTAGAATTGAGTACGGACAAAGTGATGGAAGAAAAGTGGGTGATTTCTAATGCCAGGCAACACGACTTGTTGTCATTTTATTTTTGAAACAGCTCTGAATTAAACTTTAACGTCGAGTAAAGTAGATGGGAAGCCATCTGCACGCTTGCGTGTGTGCTTGCTGTACAACACACCCTGTATTTGATCATAAATACTTTAATTGACCACGTCTATGTTCGATTGCATTCCGTTGCGACTTGAGCATAAACAATCTGCCTGCGTATCTCATATTAGGTATGCTTGCTGCCAGGCTAATGCTGTTTGAAAAAAGATGCTACTGTAAGAGCGGGTTGCTGAGAGCAGGAGCATGTTTTGAAAGCAGCTGTTTTCTTGGATGCGTTTAATAAATGGCTGTTTCTTTGCCTTATAGGGTAATGTTGCCAAATGATAGATTCCGTGAGGGTAGTGAATAGCGAAGCAAAGAATCTGCGCTGAAAGCGGTGTGGTCATTGCCTGTTTCCATCTTCCTCACTGGGTTTAGCTGGTCCTCCAGAAATTAGAAACAACTGTTTCTCAGCCCAGTTAGCAAAGGAAGAACTGTCAGTCACAAGAGCAGAAATTTGGCAGAAGAGCTGCGATACTTTCGAGTCACGTACCTTCAGCACTGACTTGCGTCTTCTGATGGAAAACCTTGCACATAGCTAACCACTAATACGAAACTTTCTTGCAGTTTTCCCCCTATAATGAAGTATCTTACAAGTCATCATTTCGTGATTATATAACTATTAACTTAGGGAGATTAGATACAAGCAGAATTCTTTTTCTAACCTCCAGTGGGCTGTTTGTATTATATAACATCCTGATAAGAAGGTAGAGTCTTTGAATACAAACAAGCAGTCTGTGTGCTGAACTGAGCCAAATGGATGTTAGCTTCTATTTCCTTCTAAACGCACATTTCTTTTTCTTTTTCTTTTTTTTTTTTTTTTTTGAAGTACATTTCAACTTAAGCTGGAGCCAACCAGTCTTGCTTTCTTTTGCTTTGCTTCAGCATTTTTTTTATAAAGTACAGCTGTAAGCAGAGGAGTTTTGCATAGACTGAATGCCACAGAAATCTGCAGTAAATAGTCTGCTTTGTTGTAGATGTTCCTAAGCAGTATATTTAATGAGTAATGATCTGTTTACTGATGGAGAATACCTTCTCTTTGAAGAAGGCTTTCATCCCAGCCAGCCATGGGCTTTTTGGTACTGTAAGTAATTGAACTGGCTGGTGAAGTGACTGCTGCGGTTTGGCAAAAGCCGATTTGTCATGCCTTGTTATTTTAGTGAGGAACATTTCTGGGAGCTTGTGTTCTGTAAAGTCCTTCTGGTAAACCTGTATTGTGAGCAAATGCTTGTTACCACATTTGCTAGAAGTACTGCTTGAAGAGATATCCAGCAGTGAAGCTGATCAAATTTAAGGGGAAAGTACAGAGAAATCAGTTTGCAAAGTGGAGACTGTCGCTTCTGCAAATGAATCATTGTCCAGATCCGTACAAACTCGTAGTTGTTCCTTAAATTAACAACAAGTTTTTATTAATGCTTCATACCAGCCGGCATTTCTATGCACAAAAGTTTTTTTTTTGGTGAATTAAATGGATTTTTGTCTCTGGCAGTGGCCCATCCTTCCCACTAAGCTTGTAGGAGTTAGATTGTGTTTTGAAAAGAGATAATGAAGGTGGCTTACCTAAATAATAATTACCTTATCTTTGTATTTCAGCACAAACCCACGTTAATCCAAAGCAGCACAGTGCTGATAAAGATGAGCTCTATCAGAAGAGCATCCCAAAGAAGGAGCACAGTGTGAAAGAAATCCTGAAAATGGAATCCAGTCCTCCAAAAGGAAAAGACTTCTTCCAGACCAACATTTCACCAGTTACTCCAGAAAAGGACTTGGATGATTTGCGTAAGAACTATAGCCCAGAGAGGTGTTTCTTCCCTCGAGTTGTCTACCCGATCCGACCTCACATTCCAGAAGACTATCTGAAAGCTTCCTTAGCATATGGGATGGACAGACCCAGCTACATTACTCACTCACCCATCCAGTCATCTACCACACCAAGTCCTTCCGGGAGGAGCAGTCCAGACCAAAGTTTAAAAAGTTCAAGCCCTCACAGCAGCCCAGGGGTCACAGTTTCACCTCTGGCACCAACTTCCCAAGAGCACAGAGAGTCGTACCCGTACCTCAACGGATCCTACGGCTCAGAAGGATTGGGTTCTTATCCTGGATACGCCCCCCCTAGCCACCTCCCATCTACCTTTCTACCATCCTATAACCCTCACTATCCCAAATTTCTGTTACCTCCATTCAATATGAGCTGTAATAACCTGAGTGCTTTGAACAATATCAATGGCATCAACAATTTCAATCTCTTCCCACGGATGTATCCCCTTTATGGCAATCTGCTCAGTGGAGGTAGTCTTTCCCACCACATGTTGAACCCCACGACGCTCCCCAGTTCATTGCCCAGCGAAGGAGGCCGTCGATTGCTGCAGCCCGATCATCCAAGGGACTTCCTCATACCAGCACCTAACAGTGCCTTCTCTATCACGGGCGCTGCTGCCAGCATGAAGGACAAGCCATGCAGCCCCACCAGTGGGTCACCCACAGCTGGTACAGCAGCCAGTTCAGAACACATAATGCAACCTAAACCTACCTCAGTGGTGTTGGCTGCCACCGGTGGTGAAGAAGCCATGAATCTCATTAAAAGCAAGAGGAATGTGACTGGTTACAAAACCCTCCCGTACCCACTGAAGAAGCAGAACGGGAAGATCAAGTACGAATGCAATGTCTGCTCCAAGACCTTTGGCCAGCTCTCCAATCTGAAGGTAGGTGGTGGAGACTAAGACACATGGGCTCATTGGAAGGCTCTGATTTCTCGCTGTAGGTTTTGTAGGAAAAGTGGGGACAAGGCTGCAGTGTTTGGCAGGCTATTGGTCAGTCTGGGCTAAATGCTGCATCCCCCATCAAGAGATGTGACTGCACAGACAATTCCTTAATGTTGACGCCACCTAATTAACTAGGTAGCAGTGCATTTTGGCAGTAAGAGGCTTCTACTAACTTTAGGAAACATCTGAAAGTACTTTCATCGCATTACTGGAAACTGCCAATTGTTAATTGCTTTGTTTCTCCCTAGGTGCACCTCCGAGTACACAGCGGAGAGAGACCATTTAAATGCCAGACTTGCAATAAAGGCTTCACACAGCTGGCTCACCTCCAGAAGCACTATCTGGTACACACAGGAGAGAAGCCCCACGAGTGTCAGGTACGTAACACACGCAGAAACAGCTTTCCTTGGAGGCTGACAGGACAGAAGGGCCTGTGCCCTCCCTGCCCTGTGTGCACAGCCCGTGACAAGCCAGCGGCTGCTGAGGATTCACGTCCGTGTCACAGCTGTTTCCAGCCCTGGTGCACCAGCGCCAGTGAGACAGCCTGCTAGGGCAGCATCCGCCTGAGACAATTTTGCCATCACCACACTGAAAATGCTGTTCAGCAATATTTAAATAGAAAAGCTGGGGATTTTTTTTCCCCGGTGAGAAAGTGTGAAGACATAAAAAGCCACTGCTTCATCCTGCCATCTCCTCCTAGGTGTCTGATTTAAAGCATAAAATCCCCTCCCACTCACTCAGTGTTTCTCTGCCCCCTCCCCCCCCCCTTAGGTTTGTCACAAGCGGTTCAGCAGCACCAGCAATCTCAAAACCCACCTGCGGCTCCACTCGGGAGAGAAGCCTTACCAGTGCAAGCTGTGCCCAGCCAAATTCACCCAGTTTGTGCACCTGAAGCTGCACAAGCGTCTCCACACCCGGGAGCGTCCCCACAAATGCATCCACTGCCACAAGAGCTACATTCACCTCTGCAGCCTCCAGGTCCACCTGAAGGGCAACTGCCCTGTCGCCCCCGCCTCCGGCCTCTCCATGGAGGACCTGAACCGAATCAACGAGGAGATCGAGAAGTTTGACATCAGTGACAATGCTGACAAGTTGGAAGAGGTGGAGGACAATATCGACTTAACGTCCATCGTGGAGAAGGATATACTGACCGTACTCAGAAGGGAAATGGAAGGAGCTAATCTCAAAGTATCTTTACAGAGGAACCTGGGAAACGGACTCATCTCCTCAGGATGCAACCTTTATGAGTCTTCAGATATGTCAATTATGAAGTTGCCTCACGGTCACCCGCTACCTCTGTTACCTGTAAAGGTCAAGCAAGAAACAGTTGAACCAATGGACCCTTAAGACTTTTTGGCAAAGTGATTTTTTTTTTTTATTTATGACTTGGCAAGTCAGGGTGCCTGTAGCAGTTGCTTGTACATAGTTTCAATGCTGCAAAGCAATCTTGGCTTACAGTAGTTTCCCTACGCTCTCCAACTGAAAGAAGGAACTCCAAAGTTACTGTTTTCTCAGGGCATAAAAAGAGGCAAAGGACTGTGTGTTGCCTCGCCAGTTACTAAAAGACAATCATCTATCCATAATTATTTTTTCAATGATAGTACTTCATAATTTATTATGCAATTTATCATTCTAAAAGCAATAATTAGAAAAATGTTTACAATGACTGGAAGATTCATTGTAATTTTTACTTTAAGTGTTTTTATTTTTTGTTTTATGGCCATTCTCCATAGAGTTTTTTTCTCTGCACATCTGTTTTAAGAACCTAAGATTGGGGTTTCAGTAACCATGTTTTATGTACCAATGTCTTTTAAACAAATGTGTTTTTTTTTTTTTTCTATTGCCAAAGTTGGACATTTGACATACAGAATCCTAGATCAGTCAGTCTGAAAAATATGCTGGGTACTTTTATGTGCAAATCACCCCATTGGGATCAAAAAGGAAAAAAAAATAAAAATAAAAGAAAGAAAGAAAAAGGGCAGCAGCAAGCAGAGAAGAAACTGCTGCCTCGGCCTCTCTGAGGGCAGGAGAGGCTCTTCTACCTGCAACTCTACCCAGAACAGATGTGACACAGCAAACACATGCATGGACGATACCGTAGGTTGTTAGAGAACAGCTATAGCCCCACACCTTGTCACGTAACTTTATGACCAAAGGAACGCATCAGCTTAAAGTGGCTCTTCCAAAATAAAATATCACTTACATGCTTTTGTTTCCAACAACGGTTTAAAAGCAAACACACCAATATTCTTAATATTCTGCCTCAAGGGAGATTTTCGACAGACTTTCTTTTCTCTCTCTCTCTTTTTTTTTTTTTTTTGTTTTTTGTTATGTTTGGTTTTGGCCAGAGCCTTCCAGGGATACAAAAAAAAATGGTCAGATTCCCTGAGAAACAAAAGGGTTTTGGTTTTACATGTGTTTTTTCTCTCCAGCTTTGCCTGGGTGTAGAAGTGGGGAACAAAGTCCTTTTCTGGCACATACATTTTTTTTCTTCCTTCCTGTACAACTCGGATTTTTCTCAGTATTTGTGTTTGTACATTTTGTGGTTAATTTAATTAAAGAAGAAAAAGGGCATTGCAAAGTTGTTGAACAACAATTACCTCAGTGCTTGTGTCCAGTGGTGCAGACAGTGCTGTTTTATCTAAATGCTTTGCTACTTTAGAGAAGAAACCAAAATGTGCACAGGGAAAGATAGAATGCACGTCCTTTATCTTTTTGTTTTGCTAAGCCCAAAGATGATACGGTGACATTTGAGGTATAGCAAAGAGTACATGTATATTTATAGATATATTTATACCACTATACTATATATGTATATGTATATATATTTATACCACTTAAGTTGTGAGCCAAACCATGTAATAAAACCTATTTTTCATCTAAGTGTGAAAATCAAATGTTATCCAGTTTTGCATATTACCAATGACCTCAAAACCAAAAGGTTGTACAAAGGCATTTATCGTTTGCGAGTACATGTGCAGGGCTGCCCGTGCGCAGCCCGAACTTGCAAACACCTGATGTGAAAAACGTCGCTCACCTGGGGAGTCTGGGCAAAGACAGGGGACGGAGCCATGTCTGCAGGACTGGGGTCCTCGGTGCCCTGCTCTCCTGGCAGTGTGTACTGGGGAGGAAAGAGGCGGGTGGGCAGTGAACAAACAACCAGCAAACTTAACCAAAAGAACCTGAAAAGAAGCCAAATACTACCCATGCATGGTGTAAGTGCAGAGCACAGTGAAGGGTAGGCTGAAACTCAGTGGGGGTGAGCTTTAGTGAGCCCCCTAGTCTCGTTATACCCTGCCATTAATGAGTTGCACCATCAAATCCCATCATTCTTGGTAGCGTTAGTGCAGCCATCACCTCCAGGTGTATCTTTTTGTCTGTTTCTATCATAAATGGTAAGATTTCCCTCTTCATCAATCCAGGATTTGGTGATTTTTTTTTACCCCGTGGAACTTTGTTTTAATGCCTTCAGTTCAACAATCCCGACATACACACAGCTTTTGAAGGACTACAGTTCATTACATTTCCACTCCTGCAACTTGTGAGGCTGACATCTTTTAAATGTAGCAATAGTTCATGAATATAGTACTTACTTGTAGGATAAACCAAAGTATCATTACTCTGTCACTGGACACACACTTTTCCTATATTTGCCTGTAGTGCTTTCTTGTATTTGATACAAATTTTACAAGAATTTATATGCATCAGCTTTAAGAATTGTTACTTCTCTTTACTGTTTTTCCCCCTCCCTTAGAAGTTTTACATGTGAATGTAGCAACAATCAACAGTGTTTTGGGGTTTTTTTTGTCTCTCTTAAGAAAGACTCTGACCAAAGTTAACAGGCTTTTTACTTTGCTAGAGCAACAAACTATCATATGTTTACGTATTGGTTTACATCATTATTTATGTGCAAATTGTCAAATGTAAATTAAATATAAGTGTTCATTGCTTTACTGATGCTTCGCTTGTCTTCAATGTCTCTGCACTGAGTGCGTGCACAGCCGCGTCGCAGGGTGCCTTCCCCTCCCGGCCGCAAGCACACTGTGCGCTGACGGCGATGATGTCTCCAACAATGCTGACTCCTGCTTTTGTGGGCTCCGATTTTCCATGATTGAAAGTGGTGAACAACAATGCCAGCGCCAAACACCCTGGTTGTGTCTCATTATGGCATGCTCTTGTAGCCAATACCTCAGGAAAAAAAAAAAAGTTGTTTTTTTTTAATTATTAATTATTTCGTCAGTGTCTCAATGGAAATACTTGAATGCTATCTGCCTCTAAGATATATGACTAGGGTTCTCATTTACATTTTTCCAAATGATTGTCATTTCTGGCCTGAAACCGTAACCACTGGGACCACAATGACACACTCAAAATGTCAGCATGAGACCACTTAGCCCTGTATCAGCGCGGTGGGAACGGCATTCAAAACAAATGTGGATCTGCTTTTGTCACTCGCCACTGAGACACGAACACGAACCAAACCTAAGGGAGAGGTCAAGCATCCAGCCCCAAAACCCCCAGCCAAAAAGTAATTTTTGACAATAACATTGTGAGGATGCCTCCGAAAGCAAATTCAACATTTGCCACTCCCATCATTTACTGTGAGATCCAAACCAGAAAGGCCATGTGCTGGCCTCCTCTACCTGAACAGCACAGGAATAATGTGCCGTCTCATATTGAGATACTCAGCACTGTACAAGTATTTCACTGTCCTCTTAAAATTCATTTAAACATCTGTCTCAAGAATTTGACATTCTGCCAACGCAGAGCTGTGGAGTTAAGAAAACCAGAGCCCTGTTGTCATAAACGTGCCAAATGCAGCATGTTATATTCCTATATTCGACAGAGCTATTGCTGTAATAATTTTTTTTTAAAAAAAAAACAACATAGGATAACCGTTACCACCATAAATCATACTTCATTACTTGGCAAGGCAGTACTTTGTGCTGGAGAGTTATGTCCTGGGGACACTTGTAAGCTTTAGAAGATGTTTAATAAAATGCGTTACATACAAAGACAATGCACGTTATAGATCACAGCCTCACGAGGCCGAGCGCGGCAGATGGGGCTGTTGTTTCTGGCAGATCACAGCCAGTTAGAAGTCACCAGAAATGTGGGGTCAGCAATGCATGGTGACAACACCAGGACAGCACACAGTCTGCAGAGTGACCAGTGCGAGCACCAAGAGCTCTTGGCTGCTTTTGGATGCAGCCCTGAGGAGCCACACACTGCCATCACCTCAGAAATGGGGGACATGGTGCTGCCAGCTGAGCTGCCTCACCACAGGAGATGAGGCTGCAGCTTTGAGGAGGTCCCACTGTTCTGGCCAGTTTATAAAAGCCTGGTAGGCCAAATGTGGGCAATTACAACTGTGAGGGTGAAAAAGATGATGTGATCCGCCCACGGGACGTGAGCCCATCATATTCAGTTAGCAGTTGTGGGTACGTGGAGCTGTCCCAACACGTGCCAGGCCCATGCTCCTTGCAAGACAAGGCCCAGGCCTGTGCTTTTGTGTGGAGGATGACATTAGAGGGCAATAGTTTTGACCATAATTAAAGGCAGCCAGGAAGCACTTGGCTAATTACTGCGTGAGCTGTGGCTGAGTGGCTGTGGCGGGGCTGGGGAACGCGCCCGTCACAAGGCAGGTATCTGACAAACAGAAGCCACAATGGTGGCCTTGGAAACGCTCCCCAGTGTGCTGGAGGAGGCTGACAACAGGTTTCACCAAAATGGTTGCCCCATCCCTTCCCACAGTTGGAATGCGGGGAGCACAGGTGGGCAGGGAGGTTAGTTTGTCATGCGGTGTCGAGAAAGGGACATCCTATATGCAGCACAGGTGCTGCCATTCAGTTCTCATGTGGGCATGCTTCACATCCATTGTGGCCACAGTGGCAAGAACTGCAGCCTACAGTTGCACACTCAATATCATCAAGCACCAGCTACAGGACATGTGCTGTGATGCACAGGCACCAGCACTAGGGCCTGGGGCAGAAACCAGTGCCTGGAGCTGGGAGGGCACACCCCTACCGAGAGATGCTGGCCTCTGGGTGCTGGTCCCCTGCCTGGCTGCTGGGGCCAGGCAGCCCAGTGCCACGTGGACGCAGCAGGCGGCCCTCACCTTGTCAGGTGTGCAGGGACATGGTTGGGATGCCGAAACACTTAGGTAGGTGTGACCAAATAGCTCAGTTGAAGGGAGCCAAACCAGTATGACTTCCTCATTGTGCAATGATTAATAAGGGCCTTCAGCTCTTTTTTTTTTCCCCCCATTAATTGTGACTAGGCAAGTCCTTGATCATTTCCTTATCCCAGTACCAAGCGAGATTCCTTACAGCATTCCAGCCCCAAAGTGGCCTCACTTCACAGGGAAGTGCAGTGATTGGGCTCACACTGAAACATGCACAGCAAAATAAATGCTGGGGGTCTCAGCCCTGCTTACTCTGTGCTGAGGAATCACCTGTTGGGACAGGATGGGGGACCTGGTGGGTCTCCCAAATTAGTTTACCCATTACATCCAAGTTTAAATGGGAGAGGAGTTCTCAGCAGAACGATGAGCACAGCAGGCAGAAGCCCACACAGGACTGACTGTGCTGGTCCTGGTTCCCAGGTTTTTACCTGTTTTCACAGCAAAACTTTCAACATGAGAACTGTCCCTCTGCAAACCACTGGCGACGTTTGCTTTCCCCTGTCCTTAGCCTACCTCATCCACTCAGGCAGCATTCTTCTAAGGGCAGGTTTTGTATATATTCACAGGCTGCTGTGAACCAGCTCCTTGCCATTCTCACAGCCCTCCATAAGCATCTGCGGCCCTCACCAGTAGGAAAGGATTGGAGTTCTGCTGCCGCTGGCTCCTTGGAGGGTTGTCACCTGGCCTGCAACCGGTCATGAAACAAACAAAAGTTAAAAATGGTGCAGAAACCATAACCAGGTGCGAAAGGAGGTGGGGATACATGAAAAGTGAAAATGTGCCTTTTTAGTAAGTCATGAATGCTGAGGAGGGAACACACACCAGTGCTTGAAATCACCAGTGTGCCCGTGTGTGCTGTTTTTTTTCATTTTCTTCTAATGAGACTCAAGGGTGCAAGATAAGGCTCCTCTTCTAACCTGTCCTGCAGCAAATTGTGCATGTCTGTAGCTGTGGGTGTTAAGTGTTTTCTACTTTGAGTGGTGAGTTTCAGTTTGATTCTGCTCTCAGGAGCCACAGGGACAGTTTGCTCTCATCTTATTAATGCAGCATCCTAAAAGCTTCAGCGTGTGCCCAACCTCCTGACAGTTCAAACTGAGAGGGGGTGCTTTGAATGCAGTCAAGTGAGTGGAATGATGGCTGGGGACCTTTCCTCAACCAAGATCTCCAGTCTACTGCAGCCCTAGTGCTCAGTAGGACACTAAACTCCCTCCAAATCCTCAGCCTCAACACTGCCTTAAGATGCCCTGCAAGAGCCCATCTGAGACCCGGTGGCTCAGGCTCTTCTACACCCTTGCTGTCCCAAACCCCACAGCACCCTTTCAGGACCTGATGCTGGAGGTTCTTGGGCTGTCATCATGTCTTTCACCCCTGCCCCTCCTGCCTGGGGTCCTGCATGGGCACAGCCCTGGTGCTGTGGGTATTCAGAGCCTCCAGAGCCTTTTTGCAACAGAAAGCAACCCCACAGTGACCCCATGAGCTCCTGCCCCCATGGTTGTAATAATTTTTTTTTAACAGCTCTGCTGGAAGCTCTGCCTTCACTACATCCCTAGTGTTTTTATCCAGGAGGATGATGTCACAGCAAATGTTTCCTCTGGATCTGCAGGAGGTCAGCGCAGTACTCCTGAGATGCTCCCCACCCCATTGCATCCCTCAGCACCAAGTACCACAGTTCTGCGAGAGGCCTGTTCATAAAATATCTGAATGGTTCTCGAAAGAAGTTATGACCTACATTCAGCTAAGAGCGATATGCAGATTTCTTCCCTCCCTCAGATCTGCTTGAGGTTTTCAATCCCCCCGCCCCCCCACAGCTACAACATTCAGGAATGACTGTGTCGGCCGCTTCACAGTCACTTTTCACACTCGAAAGCGAGTTCGGGGTTTGGGGAAGCGCAGCCCCCGCAGCATGGCTGCTCCGACACACATGGCTGCTGCAGGGCCGGAGTGAACATATTCAGAGTTGAGTGCAATCACAGACTTCAGCTACAGCTCCTTTTTTCCCCGTGGTCTGGGGTATCTGAGTCTGGGAATACCAGTTGATGCTATTTCTAATGCAGTTGTTTTTCAGCGCAGTTGTTTAGATCAGTCTAAACACTAACTCAGTGCTAAACACCTACATGTGGGGATGTAGTAACCAAGTTTATCCGCCATTGGAGATACAAAGACAGACTTCCTTCTCTCCAGAAATTTCAATATTTCAAGGCCAAAGCCAAGTTTTGCACTGAGAGCAGTGCCCCAGGAGCCAAGATCGCTGATTCTGGTTTCCTCCCTTCACTAACTCGGTTGCAAGGTCTGGAACAAGTCAGTTGACCTTCCCATACAGCACCCGACTCATCTGTAGAATACGTACAAGGCCTGTACAAGCTGTGATGTAAAACCAATATTTGTACCTTGTTTTGAGATCCTCCAGTCTGCAGTAGCATGTATTTGTGCTGTCTGTAGAGATAACAGGTTGCTGATACTAATATCTGCAGTACTGCAGAGTTCAGAATTCCTCACTTACGGGCCATGACTGCACTGAACTCAACAAAAACTCTCTCTGCCCCATGGAGCTAACAAACTAAGCACTATTAGAAACCCAAAAACCACAGTGGCTAGGTGCAGAGCTTAAATTTCCATTTTCTCTCAGCATTTTCCCACGAGGGCATTGCATGTGAGAGCACACAACACAGAGTCAGATCACGCCTGGTTCAGTTGTTCTGGCATGACATTTGGCAATACAAGAATGACATAAATTAAAGTGAAACCTCTTCACCTCAGCCAAAGTGAAAATGTGAAGAATGAGGAGGAAGGGGGGGATATTGATCTGTATCTACTCAACAGTCAGACCAGTGGTGTGGCAGCAACAAAAGACATGCCTTTGCTTTTTCAGTAGCTAATAATCTATAGAGAACCATTTCCTTTTCTGCTGTTAAGATAACACATTTGCCACCTCAGCTGCATGCAAATAATTCATGCCTCTACTTAACTAATTTACCTCTTGGGTGCAGACAGAAGGGAAGAAACCTCAGCTGACACTCACACTGAAAAACGAGCCACCTCGCCCCAAACTTTCTGCACTGTTAGAGGACAAGAGTACAAACACTGCAGGGCAGAGTGGGCTTCCCAAGGTACAGGGGGAACTTTTGTTAGTCCCTGCTCCTGCCTCTGACCCACATGTGGGCTGCAGGCTGGAACTGCCATTATCTGTGGAGAAGTGTTTGGTATCTCCTCACACAGACCACAGCCGGTCACCAACTTATTCCAGATTTAAGCACAATAATATATGAGATCTCATCTGCTGTCAGGAATATTACACACGATTAAAAGCCTGGGCCCCCCAAAGTGTGCTGAAACTGAGTGGGCCTTCACTTCACATTGCTTGGAAATAAATGGGTATTATACTGGACATCCATTCATACCTGGTGGAAACCTTGCTTGAATCAAAATGCTAATGCAACTTTCACTCACTTGCAGACATCTCTCTTCTCCACACATCAAAACAATGTGAGTGTGGTTCCAATAGCGGAATCATCTAGGTTGGAAAATACCTTCATGATCACTATTCCAACCACTGACCTGACCGACCAAACCCCATCACTAACTGGGGTCCCTTAGTGACACATCCACGTGGCTCTTAAACACCTCCAGAAATGGGGACTTGGTCACTCCTTTGGGCAGCCTCTTCCAAAGCTTGACAAACCCCTTTGTGAATAAATTCTTCCTCATACTCAATATAAAGCACCCCTAGTGCAAATAGAGGTCATTTCCTCACATCCTATCACCTGTCACTCAAGAAAAGAGCTCAACACTGTAGCCTCCCTTCAGGTAGATGTAGAGAGTGATGAATTCTCCCCTCAGCCTCCTCTTCTCCAGATTAACCATCTCTGATTCCCTCAGCCTCTCCTCATAACTCTTGTTTTCTAGTCCCTTCACCAGCTTCATTGCCCTTCTCTACACACACTCAAGCAACTTGCATCCTTCTTGTAGTAAGGGACCCAGAACTGACCACAGTATTCAAGGTGTAGTTTCACCAGTGCCATGTCTAAGAGGGAAATCAGCTCCCTATTCCTGCTAGCCACACTATTTCTGATGCAGGTCAGGCTGCATCGACCTTCTTGGCTACCTGGTCATAGTGCTGGTTCAGGTTCAAATCGGTTATTGACCAGTACCACAAGACCCTTTCTTCTGGGCAGCTTTCCAGCCACTCTTCTCCAAGCCTATGCTGCTGCAAGGGGTTGTTAAGACCCAAGTACTTAGTCTTCCTGAATGTCAAGCACATAAAAGTAATGAAATACTAGAAACAATCAAATCTATCTTCCAATAAGGAACAGCCCTCCTCACCAGGACCACATGCCTTCTTTCCCTCAGGAACAATACCTCATTCAGCACATGGGATGAGAGATGCTTGTCCTGCATGGGATGAGATAGGGCAGCCCTCCTTCTTCTTTCACCTCTGTCACCACTCTCACACTCCAACTCTGGCCAGGTCTGGTTGGTCCCTGGTGTTTTTGGTGGGCCCAGCACGAGAACGGCAGAAGGCTTTGCCATCTGCACCTGTGTCATGCAAAACCCACATCGGCAGGGAGGTGACATCCTTGTGCATGATGGAGAAGAAACAAAACAAAGAAGTTGGAATTCAGATTCCTCTTTGGGTGCCCAGATTTCTCTGCGTGTTTTTTTTATTTTTATTTTTTCTGAAGCGAAATGTTATTTGACTGTAGCATCCAGGTCACTGGGAATACTCAACTCTTTCAAACTGGACACCTAAAATGAAAGACTGTGAAATGGTCTGTGAAAATTCAGGTTCAGTGACCTCCCCTGTGTTATGGACAGCTTTTTTGAGCTCAGCCAGGGAGAAATGTATCTCTTGCAAGCGGTGTCCAGCTCCCTGGCTGAGAGGATCTCTCTGTTCCGCCCATCCCTCTCCAACAAAAGGACCACAAAGATTCAGGTTTTACAAATTAGAGCCTCTCTTGGTTTATGATGGCAAAGGTGGTGAGGAAAGGTAGTACACACCCTGTGAAGCCCACATCACTACACACATCTATGAGGGTCTGACTCAGCCATAGTACTGACTTTTCTTAGCTTCTGCAGCCTCTGTGCTGTTCTAGCAGGCTTTCTGGGCAAGCTCCCACATCAACAAAACACTGCGGCTGGCCCAGAGGATGTTGGTTTAACACGGTAGATTTGAGCTTTTCAATCAAGCAGCCTACTCTGCTGCCAGGAGCAGCCTGGCACCCTCCTGGGTTGCACAGGAGGATGGGGAACACCATGTAACTGCTCCCAGCCCTGCCCCTTTCCTTCCTGGTGAGTATCAGAGGGCTCTCCACTCCTTCTTGGTGTCATCAGCCTCCAGCCTATCCTCCCTGGGGAATAAGGCCACTGGCCCCCTTCAGTCTCCCCAGCTATCACCACCTGGCAGAGGGAGGCAATAAAATAACACCTTTTCACTGGAAAAACCAGTGCCTTATGAGCAAGGAGACACACACAACTGAAGGCAGGGGTGAGATGAAACACTACAAGTAAAGAAGAAAAAAAAAAAACAACGAAGACAGCTCTTTTCACAGTTTGTAGATGTAAAATGAAACTACTCTGACAGATTCAGTTCTCCCACGTTGAAAGGCCCGGAGTTTCTCATCTTTGACTTAAAGACAAGAAGTTTCACCCATGACTTGACAAACTATACTATTCTCAATGCACTGACACTCATTAGACTGCTGCTACCCTGACAAAGTTCATCTTAGGCATTTTTCTGGGTTGGTATTGTCAAATTACTCCCTTTTTTTTAGGGTTTCCCCTATTCTGATGTATCTTGCATTGACAGTACTCCCCCCTGGAGCTGAAAACACAGTGGAGTGGAGCCTATGCTTTTGTAAGTACACTGGGTACAGGCAGCCAGGGAAGAAAATAACAGAGCCCACATCAGTATAGCATTCCCTTTACCACAAGCGACCACCACCAGCATTCCTGTAGATGCTGAGAAAATTGCAAAGCTGCTAACAGAGGCAAGAGTGCTTTGACTTCAGCTTCCTTACAGGGATTCACCTAGTTCAGTGCAGCGCAGATCCAGCTCAGCAGACTGATTTTGGAGTCTTCACCTACAACCCATGCAGTGGAGACATAAATCAATATTATCCTATGCAGAAGCATTTAAATGATGAGAGCTGTGTTTAAGCCTGAGCTTGTGAAAGCTCAGTCATGTCCCTGTCTTACCAAAGTTTGCTCTCAGGGATAATAATTCTATGTGTTGCCTTTGAAGAGGTAAACTGGTTTTGCTCTATTCTGCTTTTGCAAAAAGAACAATCCATCTACAGATGTGAAGGGATTGGTAAATGTTGCAGTCTGACTTGAGCATCTTTCAAAAGACCATAGCCTATCTCAGTGAAGTTGCAGTGGGCCTCAAAGGAGTGGTGACACTCTACAGTGTGTACCATACAAGGAAACAATCAAGGATTAAAAACCTGTTATTCTGTGATGACTGTATGGATTTTCCTCCTAGTATTATGAGTGGTTCTGTTTTCCTGATCACAAATCACCTGCTAAAATGTTATCTATGTACTATCTCATCCACTCCTTGTTTCACCTTTTGGTTCAGAGGAGACAGGTCAAAAAAGAAGTAGCAGATGGCTGTACCACCTGCAAAATATTTACACCCAATGTGCTGTTTGCTACAGATGCTGCTCAGCTACTTAAGTTGCATCTCCTGCTTATTTCTCTTTCTCCCAGAAGGTAATTTCTTCTTTATCATTTCGATATCGCAGTTAGCTTGGGCCTCGACATGTGTAGGAGCACATATGCTGTCTGCCCTGCTTCAGCATGAACCCATGCACCTCTCTCAAATGACTTTCAAAAATCAGGAATGCGAAAGAACAAAAACAAAAGACAAGTTCAGTGCTTTGGAGACTTTTTGTCGTAATACACACTCATTAAATGGTGTTTGTCTCCTCCTTCTGCTCTAAACACAGAAGTTGGGCCAATAACAAAGAGCACTCTTGCAGCTTTTAAAACATAGAGAGCAAATGGCAGACTTACCTTTCATCTCCTTTTGAAACTGAAGTTAGGCCTTATTGGTAACAAGTGAAATTAAACTGGTTGTTGCTGTTTAACCTCTCTGTGCTATTTCCTCACATGAATTAGTCATGATCAAATCTGCTTGGCAGTTGTCCTTACAAAAAACAGAACAGAAAGAGGGGTTAAGCACTCCCATACAGTTTACCCAATAAATTTGTCATACCCCTTATATAGAGTTGTCCCTCCAGTTCTGCCTGTTCCCTGACATATCTGGCAGTTTGAACAATGTTGGTAATATTTGAGCAATTAGGCATTCCAAGTGGAAAGGTTAATATACATTACCCTCAAACGCTGGGTGTGTTTGGTCTTGTGCCTTCAGCCATCCTTGATGAGCACTGATTGCACAACAGCCACAAGGTAGGAAGGTCTTCTTTCAATTACAAGATGGCCTACATTGTTTTGGTTTAGCAAAAGGCCAATACGCCGGTGACTTGGAGCGGACAGATGCACCTTGACTTGTGTGCTATCGAGGCAGTTAAGGAGATCACAAAGAGAGAAATTCATCGCCATTACCACTTTCTGAATGCTAAAGTCTTTGGTCACACTGGCACACTTCCCCTCTTTTTGTTGAGTGGTCTGGTGGGAAGCTCTGTGTAGGAGTGGGCAGGGCTGGAGGAGTCTCACAGCCTCATGCCAAGTGGGGCCTGCAAGATCTCAGTCCACCAGCACAGAAAGGAAGCAGTGCAGCCAGAACTGGAAGTGACAGTCTCGGCCCACACTGTCGCTGAGGTTGGGGAGTCAGGGTGAGCTGTAGATGACATCCCTGCAGAGGAGCCCAAGGTTGCAGGAAGGCCAGCAGCTGCAGGACCGGCTGTCACAGCCTCCTTCGCTGGCAGCAGGGCACGCCCAGGGCAGCCAGCCCGCCCTGCCTGGCAGGGATGCTTGGCTGCACAGTCAGGCTTTAACTAAAAAAACAACACCAGAACCTAAGCAGCAGAGGAAGAACTCCTGCAGGTTGCAGCCACCATCTCCCTGTCCTTCACAGGAGGTTGGGAGAACAGGCGGATGAGGGAGGACAGGTCTGAGGTGCCCAGTTGCCTCCTTCTCGTGGCACCAGAACGGTTCGCTGTGTCCCAGATGATCTGACCTGTGCTCAAGTGCTCCTGCAGGGCCCAGCACCCCTCACCAGGGTCTTTCACATGGCAGCCCTGTCTTGGTGCAAACGGCTGAGAATCAGGCACTCAGCCTCTCCACTTGTGGCTGGTGGTATTTCCCTGGCTGGGCAATGTTGATGTTCATAATGAAGCTTTGGCAGAGAAACAGAGACATGCTGTAACCATTAGCAGACTTTGCATTAAGGATTTATCTCCAAAAAGGACAAAAGGATAACTCAGCCTGGTGAGGGTTTTGTGCAAGTTCAGGCCTACACTCCTCATTGTAATACCAGTCCTGGTCTTCACCATTGTCTTCCTCTGACCCAGAAAAACTTGATCATGAAAACAATGTTAGTTAGAAAATAATGGAACTGATAAGTCATTGCAGGCACATGTGCGTCTCATTATACATCAGTTCGGTTTCACTATATATTTTACACTATGTAACATAAATTTCACTATGCACCACAAGTATTTCAATATGTGATAGTCAGAAAGTGGCAGTTTACACTAAAAGTTTCAGTATGTGGTAGGATATTTCAAATACTATAAATTCTCCTTTTAAATGAAATGTGTTGTGTAGATTAGTAAGAAATGCAGTTGTTTTAGTTTACCCAATGTGGTTTTCTTTCAGAACGGCATTTAGCACTGTTCAATTGCTCTGTTTACTTTTGTTATACATATTAATGGATGATTAAGTGAAAACTTATTAAACGTATGCCATAGAGGACTCAGGTTGCCTCTTTCTTACATCTTTTATCTCAGCTCAATTTATACCATATTAAGAAGCATACTAAGTTTACAAAGATGTTGTTAATGAACAAAATGGCCTTCCTGTGTGAAGCTGTTATCTGCCTACTGTTTTTCCTTCAATGAATTCACTTGGAGTAAGTATAATTTGAGGGACATGAAAGGGTCTCTGTAAGGGCAAACTGTTTAACCAAAAAGTTCTAACAAGTTCTCCACCAAACTGCCATTTATGGCAGATCATCATCACTTTAACAGCAACGAGCAGAAAAGGAATCTGCGCATCAAGCACTGCACAGCTTTGCATTCATTGATCAGATGGCCACACAAGGATCATGGTAGTCAGGCCATTTCCAAGCAAAGCCCTTCCCCATTGCTAAAAAGAGGCATTCGTTGCAATAATTCTACACCAAAAAGCTCTGTCAATTATTAGAGCTACAAAGTCATCATATTTTTGCATGTGATGTCCTTCAGCACCAGAAGGTACAGATGGCCTTTAAGAGATACTCGCCATGAAGCAAGAGCGTATCAAAAGCAACCACATGGCTGAGCAATCCAAAGCCACCTCCTGCAACCTCTGCCAAAGCTATGCCAGCATTCCAGAGTGGTGCAGCAAAGGAATTTCCCCACATCCAGTCATTACCATCAGTATGTGCAGAAAGAATTAAAAACACTAGGTTAAATTTTGATTACGATTTCTTCACTCATTCTTGAGTCCCCTAAAAACAAGCTACACTAAGCAGCATTTACAGGTGAAGATCTATTTTAACCGAAGGGAGCATGTAACAATGTTGAGCTCCTGCCCATGAGAGAAACATCAGCCAATCACACTTCATTTGCATCTCTCCCTCAGAGATAATCTCACAGATAATTTTCTAGCAGTTTTCAATTGACAGTTTTGAAATGGTAATGGTGCCTCCAGTGTTGAGAAGAATTGGAGGCCTCATCTACCCCTTTCTGCACTTGGTGGTGACCCTAAGCCTATGCAGCCCTGAGCAGGCCACTTAAAGAACGACAAGGCCCTGGATTAATTAGAAACTGGGTCTTTTAATGTAACTCCTTGCCCCACTGCAGACCCAGCAGACCTCATTGGCCCCTCGCCAAATAGTTCAAGCACCTATTAACCAAGGAAAAGGTAAAGAGCTTGGGATGAAACGTGTTGGATTCCAGCCCAACAGTTCTCAGTCTCCTAACCCACAAGAGCAGCTTATCTGTGTTTGCAGGTCAAAGACCTCAGCAAAGCCCTGTTAACAGGTGCTCGCTGGCATAAAATCAACATTTGGCTCTTCAGATTAGAGCGATTCTTCAGTTTCTGGCAAGTGGGGCAGAAGGGCACAGAAGTGGATAGTGACACACTTGAGCCTGACCTCAGGTTGTTAATGATAATTATTTGGCAAAACATATCACCACATATGCTTCTTTAGCTCACAGGTGCCAGAACCAAATACTTAAAGCATACAACTTGGCTACCCCACCCTGACTTCCAAAATGTAAAACAAAGGCCCTTAGAACTTCTTATTCATAGCACAGACTTAACAGGATAAATTAATTCTGACCCAGACCCACCACAAAGCAAAGCTCATGAGCTGCTTCAGATGTTTCTAGGTGGCCAAACTGAAGGGCCATGTTTGTGTCAGATGTGAGGCACAGAGAGAGTACAGCGAGCAGTGATCACTGCATTTGTCCCGGTTAGGGCCTAGATGCAATGAGAAAGCCTGAGACACTGAACGAAGGCATTTCTCTAGTGCCTCCTCAGAGGCAGCCTGAGAGCAGCTCTGCAGCCCGTCAGAGGATACCTGCGCTGCTCAGGCAAAAATTTTGGCCTCTCTTTCCATTCAGTATTTGGGCTAAAACAAAGGGAATGTTTTTAAGTGTCTGCTTTGCAGTGTGACCAAACCTGTGTTTTTCCTGTTATTGTTCAAGAAAAGGAGAAGAGACAGTGATGCAAGCCTTCCCATATTTTCTTGCTCTCATGATAGATCTGGGCTGAGATCTGTACAAGGTAACGCATTTACGCCCTAGATTCCTCTGGAGATACAGCCAACAAAAACCAAATTACAAGGATTTTCCTGTAGTCAGGTTGCTAGTCTGACAAGTTTTGGAATGAGGGAAATACATTACACACATCCTCCATGTCCCCTCCTAAGCAGTGTCAGGCTATAATTTTAGTTCAGTCTTATTACTGATCATGTGTAATTGATGTTGAGCCATTCTTTTGTCATCACGAAAGTTACAATATCTAAGCTGCTGCATTACTTTCACTAACTTACTTAGTCCAAAGTATTTCTTGTCTGAAAGGGCATAACAGCAACAAAAGTTCATATGAACATACACCAACTCATTTCTCAAATCCAAACATTCCCACTCGACACATTTTAAGTTTCACTTGCAACCTAAAACGTGCGAATTCCAGAAAAGAAAGCATAGCATAACTTGATTCTGTGTCATGATTTCAGAAGTAGTTGGCATCGGCTTGAAGAGCATAGTTTCATATGTACTAATAACATCTAACAAAGGACTTTTTCATCTTAGCTGACAGAAGAAATAGGACCATCTGTAGCGTATAATTAAGCTGTTGAGTTTCCGTTGTTTTGAATTTGACCTACCTTTTTTCCTCTTTACTCAGCTATGGCTAAAGCTAATCTCTGCTCATCAAAATCCTTCTGTTTTGAATCAACTTATCTCTATGCAAATCTGCGAGAAATGCTCACGACTCTGTATTCCTGAGAGCTGAAGCATTCCTTTGGAACATCTCTGTCACCTTCACCTTTGCTATTTGAAGTCAAGGTTTTCACTCAGAAAATTTACATCAGCCACGCTTCCTCCAAATTTAGCAACAAAACACTTTCATCAGCAGTTAATGAGCAAGAACCTCTCAAAGTGACAACTTACAGAAAAAAAAAAAAAACACAAAAAAACACCCAACCTTTGATTAAAAGGTTGTATTGGCAAGGGGTTAAAATGTTCCACACCGGCAGCTTCCTGCATTCTTTTCCGTTGATTTTCTTTAAATCAGCCTTTCTTTCTTCTTACAAAGAGAAAACGTATTGGTGCTTCTTTTAGTTCCGACTCATAACAACTGAAGATTTCAAAAACACGGTGCAGCAAATAGCATTCTGCTGATCTTATGGAAGGAAAAAGAGCAGCCAGAGCAAATCTCATTCATTCACTGCTGCAAGCAAGTGCATGCTTCTGCACCTCGTTCTCTTCAGCACAGGAGCAGCAGCTTTGCTTCAGTGATAAGATTACTTCAGAGTTTTGATTGAAAAAGGGCCTCTCCTCAATGTCTGTGCTGTGACTTTTAGGCTGCAAGACATAAAACAACTGCTGAAGCCAGCATCTCTTCAGTTCTGCCTACATTAATGGGGAGACGTTTTCCTGCTCTGAAACTGGGATTTGAAACATCATTTAAAAGGAGGGCAAAACCCTCAGCTTTTGTTTGCAAAATGATCTGCAAATAGAGACTATAGCCAAGAAGGAGATACAGTTGTCGCTTATATCTTAAGTGAATTGGTCAAATAAAAATAAATAATTTGCTAATTAAAAAAACAAACAAACCACACACTGTGAGAACTCCTCTGCAGCAACATAGCACATTTTATCTTCTGGACAATAGTGCAAAGCAATCACTCACTTAATATCACACTTCTATACCTAGATATCTGTGGGTTCCCATTTCCCGTAAGTATGGGATAATAGTGAGACAGTAAATTTCACTCTGCCACAATAACAGAAACCAGAAGTCAAAAAGAGTGCAGCACAGACAGGTGCACTTTAACCAGTACTTCTGAGGTTGGCATATCTGAGGTCAACCTCTGAGGCTGGCATATCTAATCAATCATTTTCTCACATTATATGTATATATTTACATTTAAAATGTTAACCATTAAAATATCCCATTATTTCCACAGAGGGTGAAGATCCAGAGAGTCAGAGAGGATTAGACCAAAGCCAAATAACATTTTCCAAGCTTCAGAGGATGCTGCAACCTCAGAGTGGTTCCAGGAAACACAAGAGCTGGGGATGGTTTCTGCTGCATAGGTATTGTTCCTGGGATTGGGCACTCAGGTAAAGCCTTTGGAGAGCACACTGATCAAAGGGCATAAACCAACACTGTTTCCAGTGGCAGAAAAGATCCTCACCAGTCTGGACACACCCAGCTAAACCCACCAGATTATAAAGTAACAGCACTCTGAATTCATGTTCAACAGGTGTCATTGCAGAGTGGATTCATACCTTCCCTGGAAATTTGCACTTATCCCTCAGCTGCTTCTGTGTAAATAAAAAAAGCCAACAAAGTGAAACTCGGAAACCAACCCAAATCAGCATACCCCATGCCCTGGATGGCCGGAGAGGGAAGCAGTGCTGCCTTTTTGTCAGGTAGCAATACCCCAGAACATATTAAAAGCAGTTATTTCCATATGCTAGTAAAAATCCAATACACCAGTGAGTAACCAGAGCTACCTGCTGCTTTCTTTCATGACTGGTCACAGTATTCTGCTGATACCTGTGCAGTTGACCATTCCACCATACCTGCAAGGGTGGATGCAAACACCGGTCTCCAGACTATTTGGTATGTCAAGCAGAATGTGAAAGAGAATACGAAGACACAAAGTGCTGTCCCTCTGCAGAAATTACTTTTTCCTTTTGGTCTGAATTTCAAGAGTATTAGGCTAGTCATTTTTTCCCCTTCTTTTGAGGAAAAGCAGTTATCTGCCCAAATAAGGACTTGCAGGGGAATAAATGCATTGACATTACAAAGTTCCTCTTGCAAACAGCCCCCACATATAATACAAAGTAATTTCATGATACATGTGTAGGACTTCAGTAGGTACAAACAGAAATGCCAGTTCTACAGCTGCCATAGGTCAGCCCATAAAACCTCCAGATGTTTAGCTGGTCAGTGACAGACTGGTTGTCAGTCACTGCAGATGGGAGCAGAGGTATAAGCTCCACAGATGTCTCCCATTCCTCTACCTCCGACTTTTAGCCATCCTCCCCTTCCACCAGGAGCATAGTATGAGCTGGGAAAGAGAAGGAAAAGAGAAACTAGCTGCCAGTATCATGTCAGTAGCTATTTAAACCCTATTCATTTAGACAAGGACTAGCCCAATCTCCTGATGTTCACTTTATGCAAAACTCCCCAGGAAAAAACAAGGCTTTTTATCTGAAAGCACAGTTTAAACTTTGATCACTGTGACAGTTTTCTTATTGAATACTGGATGACGCAGACCAATCTGTCTTCCACGTCTTGGTGAATGAATCTTCTTCAAAGGACATGATATGACAAAGACAGCTAAGCAAATTCCCAGCCTTTATAAACAATTAACAACCAAGTACACGAACAGGGGAAATAGGTGACCTTTCTCCAAACGATGTGGAAGCCTGGTACCTGGCTCTCTACACACAGGCATGGGATGCACCCAAATTGTCAGTCATACAAGCTACACTGCATGACCAACCAACCCCGGGCATCTGATGTACATCCAATGTACACAAGATGACTTCAATCTGAGATATTCAGCAAAGGGGGAGTTGCTGGTTTAGCAGGACTAGCAGAATTTTAAAAAAAAGATGACATCACACACATTTTAAACAAACAAAAGAATCTCTGTTAGGAGCAGATGCATAAATGCATGAAGAGAAGCTCTCGTGTTTGCTAGAAAAGAGAATCCTAACTGATGAAAAATCTGCAGTTGCTAAACTTGTCACAGTATTCACCATACATTTCTCAATAAATGAAAAGTGGATTGGCTAGAAGCAGACAGGCTAGGCAACCACTCTCCCATTGTTAGAATAATTGGGCTGTCTCGAGATTCTCAATTAAGATAATGAAGTAACTATTGTGGTCTCATCTTGTTGAAATATTTTGAGTATTATCTGTTTCCGACAGTCCGAGGAATTCTGTTATTTTGCTTGACAAAAGAGGCGAAAACAGAAGGTCTGCATGATGAATCCCCACATATCCATCCACCCTCTCCGAGTCAGTTCATAGTGGAGCTCTGTTTCAGACTGCCGTGTTCATCCTCCCCTTCTTATTTACTGGGAGTTGTGTGTGCCAGATGCGATGCTTTCCAGAAAGGAGAGTCAGATCCAGAATCTAGAACACTAGGAATGCCACCTCCCCCCCCTTTCCTCTTGTTCCAACCCTATCGAAATAGTCAGAAAAATTGGAGGTCGCTGCATTGCATTGGTTCAAATTAAGCAAGCCAACTAAGAGATTCTTAAAATTTTATTTATGGGATGTGAAAAAGTTGCCTTCAAGTCTCCAAACCATAGTGCTAAATACCAAAAGCGCTGTGAAAGGGGCGCCTCTATTATTCAGAAAATATTTGTGTGCTTTTGGTAGAGTAATTGTATTTAGTATTTTGGTTAAGCACACAAACAAGCACAGCTTTTTGTTGTTGCCTCAAATGAAGCCAGAAACAGAACAAAAGGCATTCAACTGAACCAATTTGGGTTTATAAACGTATTAATTTTAAGAGCGCTATGTGTACACTTAAAATGAATTTAAAGCAGTCAACCTTTGCGGCGTGATGCCCAGTTCCCCTGAATCCAAATAATCCATAAATCCAGATGCAAGTTGTCACAGACGCTTCTTTGGAGAGCTTGCAAAGTTAGAAGTCCATGTTTCCTATTAATTAATAATTGTTTTCAGCTGTTTTGGCAAATGATTAAAACAAAGCGTCTGCCTTTAATGTTAACGTATAAAAGTTTTCTTCTTTAGAGGCCTAAACGCCAAGCGGGAATTACCTCATTTGCAGGAAGGTGTCACACTTGATCACTTGGAACATTTGTAAGCAAGACGACCAGCAATTGTACCTGCTGCTGCAAGGATTTCCATGCAGCACCCATTAAAGCTGCCCATCGAGCACTTTCAGAGGAACGTCAGCTGAGATGATTAAAACAACACTTTTAATGTTAATGGAGGAACACGCAATGAAAGAGTCATTCCATAAATAAACTGCATCATCCAGCAGACTGTGCCATCATGTGGACTTAGCATCAAATGCCCTCTGCACTACAGCATTTCAAGCTTTAAGCTGCAAAGCACTGCAGCACCTGTTTCTCTGAAGGCTCAACCATCACCAAGACATCACTGACACACACTGAACACGTCAGAGGTTTGTCCAGTTTCACTAAGAAGAATCACCATCTCTGGAGGTTTTCAAGTAAAGGGTTGTTGTCATATTGAGTGACATGGTCTAGAGCAGCCACTGGCAAGGGTTGATGGCTGGACTAGATGATTTTATTGGTCATTCCATCCTCAATGATTCTTCTATTCTTTGATTCCGTATCTACAATTCACTGCCCGAAACATGGCAGGATTCAGCAATGGTTTTGCTTTCCAAGGCCTCTTAAGTCATCTCTACCCCCACTGTTCTTTCCAACAACTTCACAGAAGCTTCAGGGGGGACAGTGCCTGATGTCAGAACATGCCTCACACGTAACCATCTTCTATCACTGTCAACATGCAATACACAAGCAAAACTGTGCAGCTCCAACAGCAGGCCAGGACAGGGGATGTATTGCCCCAGTTTCCTGTTGCTCAGTCCGTAAGCAGATGGACTCATGGTCAAGTTCTAACCTACCAGCCAAAAAGGATCAATCTATAGATTTCACTCAAGTTCTATAAGAGAATATTTATCAGGCTTCTCTTGGACAATACTGTCCCCAAAATCTGAGTTGGGGACAAAGCAGGTTCCTTTTTGATATCCCATTTTTTCTTTCAGAAATCAAAACTACAAAGCACTTTTCATTTGTGGTATCAGCCCATCTTTAGAAGATATGGCACATTTTTCATGCTTTGAGAAGGAGCTTATGCTGTGAGAAGTGTTTGATTTGATTCCCAAACTTCTACCAATTTATTCCTTCAGAAAATTGGGGTCACGGTTCTCCTGGAAGCTGACTTTCCTCATCCCTGCAGAGGAAGGACAGTACATTTCACAAGCTGAGAAACTCTTCTTGCAAAGTGGCAGGTACTATTTTACAGCTGCTCAGTATCCTCCCAAATATTGGACAACTCATTGAGCAACCTGTCTCTTCCGCTGGAAGGTTGTGAAAGTGACTGAAAGTGCAGGGCTTGAGCTCCTTTCTTTCTGATACATCATGGGATTTACTGCTGGCAACTTCTAGCTATGGCCTTAACAACTCCTAAGATGTTATTCTTTTGTTGAGGTAGGACTGTTACTACCATTATTATTTTGACTAAGTGGTACACATTTTCTCTCCCTGGAAGGCAATGATAAAGCCACAGACTATGATGAGCAAGCACCAGCACAGCTGTATTCAGGGGGCTAAAAGGCTGAGGAGTGCATTACTGCCAGAACTCAGAGGAAACAGAATCAAGACTTGGTCAGCTCTCAGTCTGGAGAAGGATATCTTTCCACTGGTACAACAGCCCTCCACATTATCCAATTAGTGGAGGGATGCTCCAGCACTCAGGGCAAACAGTAAGCACCAAACCCAATACACCACATGTTGTTATGATGTAGAATATCAATAATACAACAAAAATCATAAAGCCATAACAACTTAAGCAAAAGGATATAAGCTATCATGTTTTCTTGTTTCTGAGACCCTATCTGCCATTGCAAAATAAACTTGTTCTGAGGAAATATGTAGCCACACAACTCACACTTAATCGTATCTCATTGCACATTGAAATTAAATAAAAATCCCAGTCACTGACTTGCTTCACATAATTAGCATCAATGCCAGAGTCAAGGAAAACATCCCTTGATGTAAATAACTCAGAAGAAATACTGAAAGCAAAGGTGAATGCCCAGCAGAGCATCCAGCCAGTCCCATGTTTTACCCTCCCTGGGCAGTGTCAGGAAAAGAGCCCTGCTTCNCTTTCTTTCTGATACATCATGGGATTTACTGCTGGCAACTTCTAGCTATGGCCTTAACAACTCCTAAGATGTTATTCTTTTGTTGAGGTAGGACTGTTACTACCATTATTATTTTGACTAAGTGGTACACATTTTCTCTCCCTGGAAGGCAATGATAAAGCCACAGACTATGATGAGCAAGCACCAGCACAGCTGTATTCAGGGGGCTAAAAGGCTGAGGAGTGCATTACTGCCAGAACTCAGAGGAAACAGAATCAAGACTTGGTCAGCTCTCAGTCTGGAGAAGGATATCTTTCCACTGGTACAACAGCCCTCCACATTATCCAATTAGTGGAGGGATGCTCCAGCACTCAGGGCAAACAGTAAGCACCAAACCCAATACACCACATGTTGTTATGATGTAGAATATCAATAATACAACAAAAATCATAAAGCCATAACAACTTAAGCAAAAGGATATAAGCTATCATGTTTTCTTGTTTCTGAGACCCTATCTGCCATTGCAAAATAAACTTGTTCTGAGGAAATATGTAGCCACACAACTCACACTTAATCGTATCTCATTGCACATTGAAATTAAATAAAAATCCCAGTCACTGACTTGCTTCACATAATTAGCATCAATGCCAGAGTCAAGGAAAACATCCCTTGATGTAAATAACTCAGAAGAAATACTGAAAGCAAAGGTGAATGCCCAGCAGAGCATCCAGCCAGTCCCATGTTTTACCCTCCCTGGGCAGTGTCAGGAAAAGAGCCCTGCTTCCAATGAGCCACATCGATTCCTTGGCCCAAGGACAGCCCGTGGTAAAAGTGACTTGTCTAAGGGCAGCTCCACAGGTCTAGTGCCCTCCTTCACCATGTGGCAACTGCAGCACATGCCCACGCGTTCAGACGTTAAGGATCTCCTCCTCTGCTGATGGTATCCTCATCCAGTTCAGCGTAGCACCTCACAGGACATCAGGATCAAAGCAGAACACCTAAATAAGTTACACTGCATTCTAGTGCAATATTATAATAAAGATTAAGAACGCGTTTTTATCCTATGCAGACAGTACCTTGCAGCAAAGGCTTACTTGCTGATGTTGCAAACGGTGTTGCACATGTCTGATCATTTCAGCATCTTCCAGTGATGAATAAACACCCTTTACAAAACAAACATATTTTTGCTTGCACTCTCAAGCCTCCTGATACCATCAAATGGTGCTTTGGAACAGCAGCCGCGTGTGGTTTTGAAGCACTGTTAATTGCCTGCAGTGACACATGCGAGGGCTGAGCGGGGCGCGGGCTGGGGAGCTGCCTAACGCCATTACTGGCCCTTTCCACACGCCAGCACACCGGTGTGATGAGGCTTTCTTCTTGAAAGTTTACAGAAAGCTGATTACACAAAGACAGCAAAACAAGTGTGAACAGAGCCCTCGTGGATACTTCCGTTTAATTTAATGCCGTTTTTTGAAGAGAATTTAATTTACACCTCACGTTATCTCACTGGAAGCTTGTGTGGTTACCCAGACCCAAGCGTCTGTTAGAGGCGTGGCTCCAAAACTTGAGAGATCTCAATTTCAGAAAACACAGAAAGGACAGCTCAAGAATTAATCTTCATGCCCAGCAGCTACAGCTCATCTGCTTCACTGTTCAAAGCAACAACAACAAGAAGAGACTGCACTCAAGAACACAGCATCTTGTTTGCGGAGGGGGCAAGAGTGCACGCAGGTAGACTTCAGAGAACCAAAATGTTTTTCCCCACACTACAAATCTGAAAGACACTGAACTCAACATGATTTATAGAGGCCAGAGAGGATGAGTCCTGATCACAGCAGAACCACTGGATGCATTCAAGCTCCAACATGGGATGAAATTAAGACCAGTTCCTTTTATTGGCATATTATAAAACACACAATTTATTTCAAGGAAATTGCAAGCTGACCCATTACGATCTTGCCCCTCTTATCAATTACTGAAATAACTGAACACATGGGGCATCACTAATTTTACTAAAATCTAATTCTCAGAGATGGATATTGGAGCAATAAATAAACCTGATCTTTTAATTGCCATTATAGCTCTTGTGCCACGGTAATTTCCTCAACAACTGTCACGTGTAAATTTATATACAGTAAAACAAAACTTCCACGAAGGAGCAGATCTCCATGATTGTCACTGCCCTGGTGGTTCAGCAAAAAACACGTAGAAAGGCAGAAAGGTACAAGGCCTTGCTTGCCCTCCTGTTTAAAGGTGTCAAAATGGTGAGAGTGGATAGCTAAGTATTAAAGCCAGCATGTCTTCTTTCTGTTGCTTACGAAGCCTAAGAATATTTATACCATTCTCTACAACTAACTCTGCTATCAGAGAATCATAATGGTTGGAAAGACCAACAAGAATAGTCCAACGGCCAGCCCATGCCTGTAACCACTCCAGACCACGTCTCTCAGTACTACATTTACCTTTTTCTTGAACACCTCCAGGGACGGTGATTCAACCACCTCACTGAGCAGCCTGTGCCAGTGCTTCACCACTCCTGAGAAGCAGTTTTTCCTAACATCCAATCTGAACCTCTCCCGGATCACTGTAAGGCCATTACCAATTATGCTATCACTGTTACCCAGGAGAAGAGGTGAACCCCCACCTCGCCACAACCTTCCTGAGCAGCAACACCAAGCTGCATTGCTCACCCCCAGGAACAAGGCTGAGCCATGATGGTGCCACCAGATGCTGCACTTAGCACATGAAAGCCAGCACCCATTGATGGAAGGGGGGGAAGGCAGACACTTAGTGGGAACTGTAGGGTTATGAGTGAGCGAGAAATCTGGGCGAGATACAGAATTCAGCCCTGTCATTTCTCTCCACACTGATTATTTTTCTCTCAAGCCCCACCTTCACTGTTTTTTATTCTTCACACTTCCCTCTCCCCTCCTCCGCAGGTTTCTTTTGCAGTTTTCCTGCAGGGCTATTCAGTTTGTGGTAACCACCAGCAAAACCCAGCCATGCCTCAGACACAGGAGCAGCCCTACGCAAGGGTCACAGAGTGCTCTGAGGATTGGGGTTTTAGTCACATTCACTTTTACAGTTACTGATAACAAACCTGCAACGGAGAAGAAAACTAGAGAGCAAGGGCAGCCGTGAGCTAATCTCTGTTCAGCTGAGGTCACGGATTAACTGAAAAAAGGAGAAGTTGCTGATTAAAAAAAAAAAAAAAAGAGGGGTTTGCAAGCAAGTGACAAAACTCATATAATAAAATTGTCGGAGTGGAAATGATGAACAGCCCGTGTACAACTTCCTGGGTCACAGCAGCACTCCAGGGTGCATGGCCACTCCCACGTCTGATCTCTGCTCTCATCAGCCCTGCACAGGCTGGGATAGGCATTCAGATGAAGGAACACCAGCTTATTTCGCTCAGTCTGAAGTGTGGAAAAAAAATCCAGGGAGGGCGTGTGCACATGCAACTGATGGAAATCAAACCTCTGTAGTGCAGATTATTTTAATTAAAGCTAGAAGAACACGTCCAATGCAACTTTCAGCCAGGCAGTTTCCATCCTGATCTTTAATTCTCTAGTGATGAAAAAACATATGAGTGACTCTGTTTAGCCCTCACACGGACAGAATTACAAATTGCCTTTTCTTTTTTAATGACAATTGGGACACTACTGACCCTAAGCAACAAAATCTTAATTATACGCAAAAAGAACACAATGCAAAATAGCACTTGGCTTCTATACGTTGTTTTTCATTTGCAAAGCCCTCAAGAGATGCCCCAAAGAATCTGCACTCCAAAAAAAGAGGAGCCTGATAGCTAGGAATCCAGCCCACATCCCTGCTCCCGCCCCAGGCCCTGCATCACTGAGCCACATGAGACCCCAAACATTCTATGGCACATATCTATTGCATGCAAGAACCAAACCAGAAGCAGCTTGGCATTAGGAGCACCAACACTTTGTGCTTTTTGAGCGTAAGACACCCACTGGAGCCTTCATGAGGCAAAGAAGGTGGAGCCTTTGTCAGCAGACAGGGAAAAAAAAAAAATAATCAATGCATATTTGTGCTTATACCACGAATTACTAAGTGAATTAAAGAGCTGCTTCTCTCTTAAAATTACTTCACGCTTGTGACAAGCACAGTGAAACAGAGGCATGGTGAGTGGAGGGATACATCTACCAAACAATGCTACTGATTTTTTGAAGGTGTGTTCAACTTACAGTAGCTGTCAGGATGAGCATGTAAATTTGCAAAACAGAAAGTCTTGCAAGCAAACCTGCGAAGTCTGGTAGATGCATAATATACCTGTAGTGGTTTTACCCTCTCCCCTCTACAATACTCACAATTGCCACGAATACTAAGAATATAAAGTGCATTAGGAACTAGATCACACATTTGTTCCCACAACAGATTCATTTTATTACATCTTCTGACCCACATTAGCAAAACAATGCGAAGATTAAGGCTTTACACATCTCCAATGGAAAGTGCTATTTTAAAATCTGATGCATTTTGGCATTTTCAGGTGCAGCTGAGTTCCTCCAACTTCCAACCTTAACACGGTTTCCTCTCTTCTACCCTGACTGTTATTTACCCAATATAAATATTATTAAAGCCACGTGAAAAACCATGCCTTTAAACCTCACTGACTGCTATTTTGTATACATGAAAACCTGAACTACACCAAACTTATCTTCATGTACCTGTTTGCATACCTGCATTTGAACGACGCTTGGTACTTTTGCATTCTTTAATCTTTCATTCAGAGAGAGCGATGTTTCATTTCACAGTTAAGAGAACTTCAGTTACACGAATCCTGGGGACATGAAAGGTGAGGGGGGAAGAAAAACATCCATCTCACTTCAAACTCTTCTTCCACGAGCAAATATGATAGTATGACTTAGAAATCTGAAATCTACTTCTGAGCATTTGAAACCTCACATCTTTTTACCTCTCTAAGGAGATATTAGTCAGGGTTTGTGTGATATTTTGAAATGTCACTATCCCTCTCTCAAAACCAGAATTTTTAACACACAACAGATACCTCCTACCTGTTTTAATTCAGAAATGTTGCATGTGATGATTCAGAAATTCTGTATGCGATACAATATTCTAAAACCCTCTGCTCAAACCACCCGAAGAATCTCTTTCCTGTCCAAGTGAGCCAGAACTGCTGAAATCAATGACTATGGTCACTTCCCAAAAGCCTCACTGCATCAATACAGGCAGGAAGTTTGAAACAAAAACATCTTGGAGGTTGAGGTGGGAAGCATTGTCTCTTGAGATATTCTGACACGTTGACACTTATCATTATTTTTCCACGAAGACCTTACAGCATAATTTTGTTTATGCTGAAAGGTAAGATTTGGAAAAAAAAAATAGCATGCTCTGGAGAGTCACTCCAACTGTACAGCTGGTCCACGTACAGCACCAGAACAACTGTTGTGGTGGGATCCCACACAGCCACCCATGTGGTGCTCCTTCCAGCATTTGATAACCACGCGTATTACCTCTGGCACGGAAGTTGGATTGGATTGCATACTTGCACAGAATACCACACGAGTAGAAACATTCTCTACACTAATGCTAAGTTTACAGGTAAACTTTTAGATTGCTTAAAGAGTTTAAAACCACTACTACATATGATAATGATTTGAGAAGTACCCATGAGAGGGATCTGTTGTTTTCCTGTCATGCCCCTTGATTTGCAAACTTACTGCTGGCAAGCTGTGACATTTGCTTAAAACATTCCCAAAAGTGCAGTCACTTTTTAGCCCTAGAAGTCCTTGAAGCGCATGCTTATATGCTCATACAGCTGACACACAGATTTTCCTGAAGATGAAAATAGAACTAAAAGTCCACCAGAAGTTACCATCAGTACCATAAACACGGATTTTCACTCAGATGTCATTCACCATATAAGGAAATTAAAAACGCCATAATTATGCAGTGCATAAACAATACTGGTAGTGATGATTAAGAGTCTTCATCATCTGATAGGTATCTGTCAGGACTTTCCCGGTCACCAAGTCTCTTACCATTTTTGTAATTTAACCCCACATGGGTTTGTTCCACAGCTCCTAAAACCCATAGTGAAGATGTAACTGGATGAAGCTCAACAGTTTTCCTTCCATACAGTTATTAATGGTTTGTTCCTACTGCATGTTGCTGTGTCTGATTTGGTTTTTAAGATCTATTACTTTATGATCTTTCATTTCTCCACATTCCTCATCACGCCAATATGGATTCCCAGCAATATTTGCACTGCTGTCACTAAAGCAGCACAGTCCATTTCAGGTTGAATCTCTTTGCTTTGCTCGTGGGAGATCAGAACACTGCATCTGAGAACTACAGCCTCTGCAGACACAACTTTCCTCCTTTTACTGTACTTAATGGGAAGCCAGAACTACACGTCATTCAGCAGCATATCGTAACACCACGTGATTATCTGGGATTTTCTACTCCTTTTTTTAGCACAATTCCTTCTGATTAGCATCTCTGCATACCCTGTATATTCAATTCTGCACCTTTTCTAATTCTTCAGTCCTCATGGTTTCCAGTTCTTCAGGTATCAATTTCACATTCTTCCCAGTAGTCATAATGCCTTCTTTTTTTTCCCCTAACCTGAACATATTTTCTGCAGTCTTACATATAACTTTTTTTTTGTTTTTGTTTTTGCCAAAAGAATTCATGGAAAACAATTTAAAAAAATCAGAATAACCAATTTCTAGCTTTTAATGAAAAGCCATCACCTTGTGTGCTAATTGACAGCATGCTGAGTGACGATTGGTGGTATCAAAGATCAAAGAAAGCATTGGAAAATTCTCTCTTTCTTCACCAAACATTCAAAATCCAAAGTAGACATTGCCAAACATGAAATACAGTGAACAACAAGCTCTGTGTCTTGCTCCTTTTTAAACCGTGCTCTAACTTTTGCACTGGTTGTAAATCTAGAGAACTGTGTTGGTACACCTTTCGCTTTTCATTAGCACTACAATAAGTTTAGTGAGCACTATGTTAAATTCTGACCAATTTAGACCAACTCTGTTCGTTCGGTTTTTGAAGTTTTGCAGCGTTTTAAAGTGAAGAAAAGTAATTAAGCCACAGTGCTCCTCCAGCTCCTATTGCTATGCACATGCTAAACAGTACAAACTATAGAACCGTGATTAGAATCAGGTGAGCAGACTCTATTTTGTGATGCAGTCCTCTTGCATAGTTGCATTACCTGACCCCAGCTCTTGAAGCAGCTCTCGCTTCTCAAACGTTAACAAATTGTCTCTGACATCCCAAGACAGAAATCCTTGTTTAGCTGGAAATAAAGACAGACCCAAACTTTTAAATTTTTTAATGAAATTTAAATAGATTATGAGGAAAGAGTATGTTTTAAAGCCAAGCTATTTGTTTGTTTCATGCTAGGCCTTAGAAGTTGCACTTACTAGCAAATAATGGAAATAACTTCTATAGGTTTTTTCATGTACTGCCTCTTATAACTCTATCCTGATTAATGAAAAAATTATCCCTACAAAAAACTTTTTTTTTTTAATATGAAAACTACAAAATATTTGCTTTATCCACTGGCAGGACTTCAAAATTCTCCAGAATATTTAAATGTGCCTGCCTAAGAAAGTTTACAAATGCCAATCCAACACTGCACCAAAATTCCAAACAGAAATGGAAATCAGAATAATTCAACCAGAATATTATATTTCAGTTCTGCTCAAACACAGACCAGCATGTTTCACCACGTTTTAGACGTCTGTCACGTCCCACAGAATACAGCATATGTTCATTTCCCTATTTCTTCTTTCCTCCCATTTCCTTAATACCATTTCCTTATTTACATTTAAAACACTATCTAATCTGTTCTATTGACATTTTTCTGCCCTTTGGGCCTTTCTAGTCCCAACTCTATCCTCATCCCAGGAGATCCCTCCCCCCCCCCAAGCCTCTAAATGAGTTTTTTGTTTGTTTGATTGATTTCCATCTTGTTCTTTTTCAGCTACACGTAAGTATTTTACCAAAAAGAACAGAAACAAGCAGAACAGGAACAGCATTGGGAGTTATCAGGACGTTTGCAAGCCATAACTTTGAGTAGTAACTTCAACAGCTACACTCTTTGATAGAAAAATGTCATGCTTTTTTTTTTTTTTTAATATATATTTGATAATACTTGACATACTTGATAATATGTCTACTATAAACACAGCGTTGTGCCACACACAACCAGAAACTGCAGACAAAGCAATATGGCACACACTTTGATGAATTCAGTGTAACACAAAAAGTGACAGACTCCCAGCAGCAGCTGTAACGGTAAGAAAGACTTAGAAAACAAAGCACCCTGATAACCTATGAACAGATCTGCTAAAATAAGGAAAGTTCTGTGCAAGGAGATTATAATCTTTCAAATATCAGACCGATTGCCCAAGGATCACAGTAGAAAAGTAAACTCAAAAGCAAGGAAGTATTAGCTTGGAAAAGCCTCAGCTTTCCAAAAATCAAAATTATTAAAAAGCAATATATCTGCTGATCATCCTACAATTTAACTGTTTTCTTGTCCACAGGAATAAACAGCAGGATATAACAGTTTGCAATATTCATTTACTTTTTTCCCCCAAATGTTTTGAACTAATTAAAGAAAATATTCTCACAGAAAAAAAAAAATTAAATGAACACAAAGAAATGTCATGACAAATCCTGAGACGAATTACCCTACAACACTGCTAGTCCATGAAAACTGGCTGGAATAATAAACATAGCGGAGTACTCAGTGACAGCATACAAATCAAAAGTATTTGTAAATTATTAAGCTGTGCATGTTTTTAAATGACAAAACATGCTTATGGGTTTGCTTTTAAAATCTCTCACTGTTTGTTATCAAAGTTAAAAGATCATTTGCATACCAATACACATACTGTAAACATGACATTCTCATTAAGGAAAGATGAGTTTACAGTAATTCAATCTTTTACAAAAAGCTATTGGTAACTAAACCTGTCAGTACCTAACTCTTCTAGAAAATTAAACCAATGTTTCCACTCTTGAAGTTGAAACGTTACCACTTTAGGAAATAGCCCTGCGTATCTGTTAATCAGAAATATAATCGAGTGACATATTTCCATTTGCTCCTCGGTTGACAGTTTCAGCTTCATTACATTTTACAAGAAAACAGCAAACTTGCAGAGGTCCTGTAAATTCTTTCATATCGCAAGTGAAGTTTAATTACAGCGGTGAAGAAAAGCAGCAGTGATGCAAAATAAGATCAGCCCAATTGCCCTTATCTGATGATAGGATCTCTCTTCCTGTTTGGCTTGCAGCAGTGAGGACTTCTTGTTTTGTTTCATTTTTTGTTTTTTTTTCTGGTCAGGCTGCCTGTCTCAAGACTGATACAAGCAAGCAGTTAACATGCCCCTAAGATTCCACCTTGAGAATGATCCTCATACCAACATAATCAAGTTTCAATCAGTAGGTCGGGGAATGATACTAATGTGAAGAAAATTATCTGGATAGCTCATATGTTCGCTTAGCCACTGTAGTGGTGTTTCCAGCATTGGCTCAATTCCATGAATCATCACTTGAGTCGTCTTCTCTCCATCTGATTCAAAGAAAAAGAGAAACCACTGAGTACATCACTCAAAGTTCACAGAAAGATTAAACATTTACTTATACTTAATTTACAGTAGATTTGATTGGTGTTACAGAGTTCAGCCCTTAACAGAATGAAAAGCAGGAAGTACTGGCATGGAGAAAGCTGAGACTAGTATCATCTAAGAAAGAAACAAAGGTAAAGTAATTGCAATTAAAAATTGTTTTAAGATGAAACTTAATCTAAGCACCATTCTTCTTCATTAGCTGCAAGGTTTTTGTTTGTTTGTTTTTGTTTTTTTCCCCTACAGTAATCACAGCTTGCTGTCAACACAATTAAGGCATATCTATCTCTCCCAGACGTAAGCCATAGGAATACTTTTTTTGTGATTATTAGGCTTCCTAAAACTTACTGATGACATTTTTTAATACTTAGTGTGCTTTCTGCTGAAAGAGTAAGACTATGTGCAATGTCATAAACATATGTAATGTTTCTGAAGTAATTTTGTTTTGCTCGGAATAATTTACTTGAGAATCTAGCAATATTGCTGAGTTACTCAGAAGGCTGAGTTGGCACCAGCTTTTCCTCACTTAATTTCATCTCTTGGAAAAGCTATGTTTGTAAATGATTCCCAGTACGACAAGAATATATTCTAAGAATATTTCAATTCTTTTTATTTATACTTGTCCCGGAGGATGCAAGTACTTTGATCCTTTGATTCAAATGATGGGAACCAGCTAAAGCAGCTGACATAACTGTCACAAAATGAACTAAAAAAAACTGAAAATGAAAATTTATTTCAGAGTCATGATATGAGAATCGCATTTAAAATATGCTCCAAATAATGGTTAGAGGACAAAAAAAAAAAAAAAGAGTAAGTGGTGACCTTCTGTTGTTTTTATACTATGGCTTTCTCACATGGACCTACCACAGTGAAATCCAAATCCAGTGCACAGAAATATCACTGCCTTTTCTAACTGGCATTTCACCCCCCTACCATCTACACAGCAGATCAAACCACTGTGCTGCCCAAGAGCTGCATGAGACAGTGGAATCCAGGATGTCAGAAGTACCATTACTGGTTCTTTCATTCAGCTCCCCCAGTTACAGTGCAACTCCTACTTCATAAAACAGATAAAAATTTTATTTGTGTTCAGTAGCCCAAATGCTTTGAAAGATGTCTGAAAAAGTTTGTATTCTAACTTGGTATCTGTTCCAGCACAGGCAACGTTATTTTAGGAATAGTCACCCTTGAATACACTGTTAACTTTATACTATAAATAATTCTTACTGCAGGAGCAGACAATTGTGTCTGTCTAAAATAAAGTATCATATATTAGTTACATGTTAACTACACATGGTATTATACTCTGTGAAAATTCCTGATGAAAAACAGAAGACTTGATTACATAGATGGCATAGTATACATGTTATCGTACTTGACTAAGTATAAACAACTGCTGATTTCTGGTGTCATTACAGACTGGTCAGAAAACTGCACATCACGTAAAATAATTCTCTGGTATTTCCAACCAAAGCAAGTATTTACAGGGATGAAACACCACTCATCAAGTGCATAAACTCCTAAAGAAAAGATGCCCAGTAATCAAGTTTTTATGCTGAGAAGCTGAAAACATCCAACATTTTCTAAAGTAGAATACACATCTAACACACTGAAGTCAACCTGTGGTATTCCACAAATTGGCCATAACACTGATGACAGACATTTACATTTCAGAACATTAGTTTACTGTCAGAGAGATCTCATTTGCACAAAGAGATGGCAGAAAATATCGTGTTAGTTTGCAGACTTATTTTACAGCATTCTGTCACAGCATACTGAGGAAAAAACCTTTAAAGTGTGTGTAAAAAATTTCAACAAGAGTTAAACTGTAAACACAGATGACAGAATTTCATGTTATGTGACAATATAAGAGACGCGACACTGCAAAATTTGATCACATCATACATTAAGACTCACACAATAATTCATACGTATTATCATGCATATTCTTTCCTTAAAAATAACTATTATATTTCCTCTTCATCCCAATTCTAACCCTGTCCCTAAATTTAACACATAGTTATTCGTACATCTCTTTCATCTGTAAATTTAGTAAGAATGTTCTTATTAATGGGCTGAATGATAGAAACATTAAGAGTCTGGCCAGGACTTCTTCAATTCTTGTCAGGATAGTCTTCAATTTCTTCTTCCTTTTCATCAGCAAATCATTCACAATCACTCTCCACCTGGACATTATCTGGTCAATTTAGTACCTCTAAAGTTTCACCAAAAAAAGCCATTGGCTTCCTTACAGCTTTCAAGGACACACTGTAATCTAATGCCAGAAATTTTACACATTAAAGAAAAGAGTAAGAGGAAACAAATGATTAATTTGAAACCACTCTGCTTGTGACAAACACACATTGTCTATTACACACATCAATGCTTATGAACAGTTTATTCTAGGTCCAGATCATGCTAGTTCCTTATACACAGCTGTTTTTAGCAAAATCCTGCACTAAAATGGATTAAAGATTTCAGAATTTGAGCATCACCTTCTTATGATTGTAGGAAAAACTTACAAACTCTTTCATTTCATTCCTTTCCTATATAACAATATTTTTGGACATGCGCATGTGTGTACTAACTTGATGCCCTTTGCTTAAAAATGAAATGCAATTTATCTGTGCATCCCATTTCCCCTCCCCCCACCCAACTCTGTCCCTTACTCATGCAAATCTTTTATTCTGTTTCTCAGTAAGTTGAGAAAATCTCAGGAGTCAATGAAGAATTCATGCTGTCATTAGAGTCTACATCTCTGCACTAGTGCTGTTTGTGCCTTAGTGTTATCTCTGACAAAGCATCACTTCTCTTTAAGTCTTGCTCCCCTGGAGGCTTGACTAAAGAGATCTTATCTATTAAATCCGTATTTACCGTAACCTTCTTCCACAAAATCCCTTGTTTTTACTTCAGTATTTTCCCTTCCTTTTGTTACTATAGAGCATAAACTCTCACTTAAGTGGCATTTACCCAAACTTTCTTCAACTTTTATGTTTTGAGTAACTTCCCCATTTTCAATCACATACAGACTCTCCACAGATGGCTCCTCCTCTACTTTATGTAACAAAAGCTGAAAACAGCAAATTATTAAAAACCTTGCTGAAAAATACTCACTGTCTCAACAGCTGCCTGTCTAATTAGCACCCACAGTGCCACTCTGATCTGGGTTCCGGATGATTTGTTTCATCTACCTGGCTTATGTCTGTAACAGATATGCATCACGCTTTTCTTTCCATTACTGTTTGTAAACTTCTAGGAACCGTAGATCATTTGGTTTGCATCCTGACACACCAAGTATTGTTCTCTGCTTTCCCACTCCATATTCTGTGGCACAAAGAGATTGTTGGAATGCCTCTGTAAAAAAGTACAAGTTGCTAAACATAACGTATATTTAAATAAGTGACACAAGATTTCAATTGCTTAATTATGTAGAAGATTAATGCTTTGTCAATGGACCAGGTCTATAAAAATTAAGAGCTAATAACTTTGCTCTTCTGTGCTGCATGAGGTTCAGACCCGGAAAGATCATAACTGTCAGCACCCATTTTACACTACAGAGTAACATAGTAAAAACCCCAGAATTTTCTCATAAGCAATGTTAAACTTTTCTAGTCACCCCACTGACTTCTCTTTTTAAGTCAAGACACAGTTGGGTTACATGCTAGGTATCATATGACATACAGACGGTTTCTTTCACTTTGTTGCAAATTAAGGAAGAAGAAGAAGTGAAATTTTTCATAGAAAATTTTACAATGTGTGTACACAGTAACTATTTACATCAGAGCATTTACAGTATTACTGAACTGATACACAAGTGATAAATACTGTTCAAGCATTTACAAAAAAGCTTCAAGACAAATGAAGCTACCTGCTATCAGAATGGCTATCAAAGGATTAAGTGATTTTCCTTTGGTTTCGCTGTGAAAATTCAGGAATTCAAAAACCACTATAAGCCCCTGGAAGTTGCTAGTGTTGAATAAGCAAAGGTTATTAAGTCTGTTGGTAAAACATCACAAAGTTCCACCTGTAGAAGGCACACAGCCATGACTACCGGTTGCGTATCAGATCACCTAATGAAGACACTCTAACTTAAAGGCTGTAATGTGAAGTATGCACCTGAAAGAATACCATGTCTAGTTTTCCAACACTATACAAAAAGTACGGAAACAGTCAGCTCAGACTGAAAGGCAAGAAACAGATTTCTACCTCGGTGCTCCCGATCAGGAACCAACCTTGATCCAGACAAAGTAAACGTTGGTATAGGGCTCCCTTGCAGATAGGCTTCTGATAGAAGGAAATGAGATGGCGGTGGTTGCTGCATCTCAAAAGAGCCCTTGAGAGAGCGCCTCAAAGCACTTCTCATCCTCAGGCTGCTTGAGTTCACCCTACTGTCCCTTTCTGAGGAGAATGCCCAACTACACTATTTCCTCTCACTAATCCTAAACTTCCTCTAAAACCCTCAATGTTCAGTAATTAACGAGAGAGTGCAAACAAAGAAGAAGGGAAAATATGTAATCTTCAGGGAAGGTGGGAAGGCGTGCAATGTCACAGTAACACATTATAAGTTTCTTTATTTCCTTTAGCCACATAAATTATTGCTTGATAACTAAAACACTCAAAATGAGAACACAAGAGAATTAAGCTCATTTAGCATCAAATCAAACAGTTATATACATCCCTGACGTAATCTAAATACTACTGGATCACCTCTTTTAGAGAACAACTAAAGAAGATGAAGAAAATCAATTGCTTTTCAGATAGATTCCAGAGCAGAACGGTAAGAAGGAACTATTCTGGCAAAGCTGCATACTTCAGCCACTTTTCGCCGCCCACATTTGCACCACAGTGCTCACCAATGTTACAGCTAGAAAATCCCTTTCATCTACCCAAGATCAGCATCTCTAGCCAACCTACATCACTGCTATGCACCACTTAAAACTCCTTAATGGCTTGAACTACCTCCATTCAAACTTGTTACCTCTTAGCAAGCACAGGTCAGGGCAATACAGCTGGTTTAAATCAATTCACTGACAGACACTGTGAGTCATTTCGGATTTAGCAAGATTTTCCCTAGTGTACTTCAGTTAGAATCCTCTGTATGCAAGTCCTCTGCATGTAAGTCCCAGAACCAGCCTGCATCCATCAAAATGGACAATGCAGAACCCTTCCTTGTTCAGGGACTCAACATTAACCAAACTGCCTTTAAAACCCCAAAAAGGGAAAACAGCACCCTATGCTCCAAATTAGGAAATCAAATAACGTGCATCTTGCATGATATAAGGTCACAGGAATATATTAGACAGTGATACTAAAAATTGTAGGGACTAATAATAAACAAGGAAAATGTCATGCACTATCAACAATGCAACAGAAGGAGTTTCCCAGCATTTCCAGATGTGAAATGGGCCATAAAGACTTGCTTATCTTCAGAATACATCACAGGTTCTGGATTAGATATCACTAGTGACATTCTTGACAACAGGTTATACCACACAGTATAACAGGGAGCAGCTATTTCCCTCTTTTGTGACTCTTCTGTAGCTGCTTTCCTTTCCATCCCTCCTGCTCTTCACATCACCAGGCAGCAAACAGCCCTTGAGGCATAGGTACCTCAAAGCAGCCAAAACACTCCTTGACCATGTGTGCTCACAGATGGTGCCTTGGACAGCTCAGAATCTGAAGAGACACCCTGACATCTTTACAGGGCAGATTTTAATCTGCCTCTTTAGGATCTTTTAGGAAATTATTTACAGATAGGCAACCTTCAGTAGTGTGCTTCACATGTAGCTGCAACTACCAAATTTTTCAATGACACACTACTGACTGTTTTTAGAACAAGTCCTGGGCAAGAAAAGGTTACAATTTCCCTGAAAACTAACATGTTTTGGTTAAAAGCAAAGAACTGCATGCAAGCCTTTTACAGAAGACTACATTGCTGCAAAAAAGCAAGCAAATAAATTCAAAGCTTCTACGTTCTAACCTGTAACCACAGGGGGTAAGAACGAACTGGATGGTAGCTGGAGTAACCCTCACATCTGTGGGCAGGCCAGGTTGGTTACTTTGCAATACACAGAGAAGAGACAGCCCCAGACAAGCCTTGACAATGATTTGTGCACCAGTAGTAGGATATAAATACACACACTTGATGAATGTATTTCACTTTCTGTACTTTTAAGTAGGTAAAGTCTTAAAAAAAACAACAAAAACAAAAGACCAACAGAAACAAAACCCCAAAACTGCAATAGTCCATAATAGTTTAATTTGATACAGTACTCTTCCAACTGCTAGCATTGAAAATGATGAACAGCACTTAGCTCTTCAAGAGCAACCTGTTCAAAATAGAAAATAATCCCTGTCTGAAGTTTAAGTTGACAATATGTAGACATCATTTACAGCAAAGCAAATACTTTTCTTGCATGTGCTACAAAGCTGCACCTGCTCATAGAATACCTGTAAACTTCTGGAAAAAAAAACAAACAACCCCAAACACCTAAGGGGTATTTATTAACTAAACATTACAAAAGTAGCACTAAGATGTTTAGTCAGACACCACATCTGCATTTATGGCAGAATACTTCTTTGCTTTGTCAGCAAACTTATCTATGGAATGAAACCAACCCATATATAAATCAAATATTCATGCTTTTCCTTTTTTAAAGTATATTTTTTAAAAAAAGATGTATTAAAATATTTCAGTTTTATCCACTTATAAGCTCAAGTTTCTACAATTCTTTCCTGACCAGTGCATGTGCAACAGCAACTGAAGTACCGAAATGCAGTGAGAAGTTCAGATTTTACAGTAGCAGTGACCTCAAGATAAATGTCTCAAATACAAAAACATGTTAAACAAATCTTACCTGCTCAGTTGAGTACTAACAGGTACTCAATACCTGCACAGTTTTACACGTGAAGACAAAAAAATGCTGAGCCTGGTCTCAACTCAAGACCAACTGATCACATGCTCTTTCTAATAAGCTCAGCACACGAACTTGAGAGGGGGAACGTTAGAAGTCCCTTTACTGATACAAAATACTTAAGCAACTATTACTTCAAAATCTAAAGGAATTACACATTCTACATCAAGTAGGACTTTTTTTTTTTTTTTTTT
>VXAB01010579.1:388707-425224 GCA_013399175.1 Odontophorus gujanensis | reverse complement strand
TTTTTTTTTTTTTTTTTACTTTAAAAGCCATTTAAATAGGAAGAAAATCTTAGTTCAAGTTTTCAGAAGCTTCAAGGTAGTTTATTTCAACCAAAGGTCAAAAGCTTTCCTTACTTCTCTGTGAATTCAACTTCATTGCAAAAAGGACCGACCTTCCTCTTCACAGTAGTATCACCACTGCCAGAAGTTACTCATTCCCACAGCAATCTCAATGCATTTTCCACCTTCCTTTAATCACACACAAGCTATCAAAATTACTGTTCTCTTCCTCTCTCCTAATTTGGAGTAATTACCAATATAAAGAGAAGCATGGATTATATATTGGATCGCAACGGGCAAGATATGCTGTTCAGCATACTCTGAGCAAGAATGAAAAAATAAAAAATCTGAGAAGCTGACTCTAAAATAGCCTAGCCACAACAAAAGGTTCTGTCTGACCTCAAAGCTTTAGAGGCTGATGTGTGACACGATGGCACAGCAGTGACTTGTCATTCCTTCCTGCAAATCCTGCCAGCACTGGGGAAAGCCACTGACGCTGATTCAGGTGAAGAATTCATACACAGAAATATCTGTTGAATACATTAGTCAGAACCAGTTTTTTTTTTTCCCTCAAAATTACTCTGCATCTGGAACAAGCATTGATCCAAATAAAAGAGCAACGTGGGGAAGGATTTCAGTTCATATGTAATCCAATTGCACAATATGAGTATAACTTAACCATCAGGTAGAACTTTTTAATGGGCAGCAATACATCTCTCATTTTAACTACTGGAAGTAATATAAGTTCAATTCCTCAAATTGAAGGTCATAGCTTTCCCAAATATGTTCAAGGTTCTAGATATTTTCAATATCTACATAAATATACATAAATATCACACACTTCTTTTAAATGTGCCTCACAGACAACCAAAGGTAAATGAAATCCAACACTTTCTAAAGACATCCATGAAAGCAAACTGCACAAAATATCTCAATTATTCCTCCACTGTGATACTGCTGTGAAGTCTACACTCACTGATTTGGAGCTATGCTTGAAATAGCGTTGTATTTCTCTACGCACTCTTTTTTTTTTTTAATCAAGGACATTTGGTTTATCTCCAAAGGATCTTCTTGTGGTTGAGATATTTATTACATTAAAGGAGAGGAAACTGTTATGTTGCCACCATTCTTAGTATGATAAGATTCCCTGAATGATATTCCAGTAGTCCTAGCCTTCTCTATCTATAAAATGAAAGTAGGTGAATATGCAACATAATCATCTACGTTAAGCATCATTAGATACTACGAAAAAAAACACAGTATTTGGGATTATTCCTATTCATTATCTTCTTCATGCAATTCCTCCTCTCAATTTCCTGTCATCCACAAGTCAATCCTCACATTAGAAAGCTACATTTCTGAAACACAACGATGTGGTCAATCATCTCTTAGAAAAGTTCAATAAACTTCAGAGCAGCTTATGAGAATTTGGGATGCGCTTCAAATCTCACAGCAGCTAGGCAGTAGGTAAACTAGAAAACATGTTTCTATCTCACTGAAAGGTTGCATGAAAAGTCTTTTGTTGTTTGCTTTAAAATTCTTGTGTATTTAATAGAAGCTCTTAATAAAGCTGTTGCAGGTAATCCCAAGCTAATTTATGACAAACCAAAAGCGCTTTTCTTCAACCACGAAAATTTTAGCATTTAAAAGGTTTTAGAACACTGAGTCCAAGACACTTCTCAAACATCTAAGCCCCAAGAATATGGGAAAAAATTATAAACAACCTACCAGCAAATATTCTTACATAAATCCTTTCCTAGTATCCATGCCTTAGCCTAAACCCTGAACAAATAATGCATCTGCGTCACTTCATAATATACTCAAATTCACAACAAACTTTTTTTTTTTTGCAAAGCACTTAAATTTGGATAAGCATATGTGAACAAAAGGCGAAGTTCTATGTATACTGAGCCCCTGTCCACAAAACAAGCAAGCACACAAGATACATATACACAAAAAGAATAGGCAAGGTTGTGTTAGGAGTTGTGTAACTTTTCAAATTGCAGAATACTGACTTAGGAGTTAACGTTTACACGCACCATACATTTAATTAGGTTTGAGGTTTCCCTTCCCTCTAAACTTTATACAGGTGACCTTCAGAAACTAAGACTTAGTTGAGTACTGACAGGAAGTTAAATGTAACCAAGATTCTTGAAAAGTTGGAACATTTGATAAAGATTAGTATAAATCAAATCAATTTGCTGTAGGAGTTCTTGTTGCTAACAGTTCACAAGGACTTTTGAAATGTCATTGTTTTCAACAGTACGGTTCTCCCAAACAACTATCAAATACTCTATATAATTTTATATTTCCTATGCATATGCACATTTATGCACTTTTAAAGGTTTTTAATGACATTCCTAAACTTTCAACCTCTATTTCACTTCATTTTCAACTCAACTTCACTTTCACATAATGCCTGCAAATATTATTCAATTGTAGCCATCGTCCATCTTTTATAATTAACTTTTCAGCTACTCAAATGATGAACTACTCCTAGCAAGACAAAGCAAAGGATTGCTGTTGCTACGACATTCAATACAGAAAGCATCAGTAGCTTTATTTGTTTTCATAAAGCCACGATGATATTTTTTAGTTTATCTGCCTGGTTTAATAAATCAAACTCAGAATTGGACTTTCTGACATAATTATAATTTAAAAACATTTGCCTGAAAAAATGATAGGAGATATATACAGATCAAAGATCTAATGGTTGCTACTTAATGTTTTACATCTTCCTACATTCAACTGAAGAAAGATAAACCAGTTTTGCTTTTTTCAAAATGCTACATTCAACAATATTATTATGAAAGTTATCAAGGTAAACTTCACAAGCAAAGTAAACATGAAAATGTGGATAAGCTACTCAACTAATCCATAAGAACAGACAATTTTATTCCATGTCTGACAAATTCTCCAACCTCTGCTATGTTGATCAGTAAAATCCCAGCTAATTGAATCCATTGATGTGAAAAACCACAGGCTCAAATCTGTACTGCATACATCAAGCTGAAGTATTTCTGCTTCAGCCATGGCGGTAATAGTCAGGGGGTCAGGTCAAAGAGGGTTAAAGTGAGTCAGGATATGGCCAAAGGAATACATCAAACACTGATTTTAAAAGGGCAATTAATCTTAGACAGAAATGCTTCCTGGGGAATGAGATCTCAATCTTAAGAGCACACTACACGATGTAGCAGTAAAAATGTACATATACAAGCTTAGAGAGCTTTCATCCTGTGATCACAAACAGAAGGGGAGTGCTGTTTATCAGAGAAATACAAATTCTTGCTACAATACTTACATTAGCTTCTTCCAGGCCCTTAGTTATTGAAAAATAAATTCTTTGATGAGTAGGCAATAGAGTTTGCACACATAAAATTTCTCTGTACACATACTGTAAGTTCTTATGAGCAGCTAGTAGATTAAGGCATTTAGAAGTCCCTACCACGACACAATTCAAAAATTTACTCTTGAAAAAATTGGGAATGAGTAGATAAAGGAGCAAAGGAATACCTAAAGGGCTATTTAAACAGACCAGTAACTTCTTAAATAAAGTCACAAAATAGCTATCTGTTCAAAGGTTAAGACTGCAGATTAATTTTCCTCAGAAGTTCAAAAATAATTTCCATACCAAAATAATACCTGAAGAGTTAGCTTCAACAACTGATACATTATCACGTTATCTTTTTAGACAAAACTTGACTTCTTCAGAGCCCTGGAAGTATTTTTCCATTTTAAAGCATAACAGTGGATCCAGGAAATTTTTAACACATGCATGTAATATTTGTAAACAAGAATTTGCTAAATTAATGTCGTTAAGTCATGTGGACATAACAACGTAGGAACACAGTTCTGAAATGAGTTACAGCTTATTTTGTTGCACTAGCTTGTGCTTTTAAAGAGCTGACTCTGCAACCAACCTTTCACCAGAGGATACTGACTCCTAACATCAGGAGTAGAAGAATGCGATCTACTTGTGTATCTGGTACACTCAGGGTTTCTTTGCTTTAATTCACAGTATAACAGAATGGCATAGGTTGGAACTGGATGATCTTTAAGGTCCCTTACAACCTCCCTGCCACGGACAGGGCTGCCAATCACCACATCCAACCTGGCCTTGAACACCTCCGGGGATGGGGCACCCACAGTTTCTCTGAGCAGCCTGTGCCAGTATCTCATCTCCCTCCGAGTAAAAAATTTCCAAGTAACATCTAATAAAATCTCTGCTCTTTTATTTTAAAGCTATTCCCCCTTGTCCTATCACTGTCAGACTACATAAAAAATTGATTTCCTTCTACTCAAATACTGGAAGTCCTCAATAAGGTTTCCCTGGAACACTCTCTTCTCCAAGCTAAACAAGTCCTGTTCCTTCAACCTTTCTTCATAAGAGAAGTACTCCAGCCCTTTTTGTGGCTCTCCCCTACACTTGCTCCAAAAGCTCCACATCCTTCTTGTGCTGGAGAATCCAGATGGAGCAGAGCAGAGGAAGGACAAAATCTCCCTTGCCTTGCTGCCCATCCCTCTTCTGATGCAGTCCACAATACAGTTGGCCTTCTAGGCTGCAAACACACACTGCGGGTTTATGTGCCGTTTTTTGTTCACTGGGAGCCCCAAGTCCTTCTCCTTAGGGCTGTTCTCAATGAGTTCTCCCAGTCTGTAAACCTGTCTGGCATTACCCCAATTCAAACACAATACTTTGTACTCTGACTTGTTGAACCTCATTAGGTTCACGTGGGTTTCAAGCCTGTCCAGTTCCGTATGAATAGCATCTTTTCCTTCTTTTCTATCATCTACATCACTCAGCTTGGTGTAATCAGAAAACGTGCTGAGGGTGAACTCGATCAAGGTTGTTGATAAAGATGTTAAAGAGCACCAGTCCCAAGATGGAGCCCTGGGGGAAACCACTCAACACCAGCCTCCTCCTGGACATAGAGCCATTATCCACAACACACCAACTGCAACCATCCAGTCAATTATTTATCCACCCTTTAGTCCAGCCTTCAGCTCCATCTCTCTTCAATTTAGAGACAAGAATGCAGCACAGGATCATATCAAATGCTTTGCATAAGTCCAGGCAGACAACATAAATTGCTCTTCCTTTGTTCCCCAATGCCAACACTCTAACACAGAAGGTCACAAGATTGGTTACGCATGATCTGCCATTGGTGAAGCCACATTGGTTGTCTCAGGTCACCTCCCAGTCTCACGTGTGCCTTAACACAGTTTCCAGGAGAATCTGCTCCATGGTCTTCCCAGGCACAGGCATGAGGCTCACCCACTTGTAGTTACCTGGATCTTCCTTTCTTAAAAACGGGAATGATGTTTCACTATTTCTAGTCACTGAGGGCTTCACCTTACAGTCATGACTTTTCAAATATGATGGAGAGTGGCTTAGCAATCACATCAGCAGTTCCTTCAGGACCCTGGGACGCATGTCATCTGGCCTCATAGACAAGCACAGATTCATCCTCATGAGATGATCTCTAACTTGCTCTGTTCTTTTAGTGTGAGCAATTTTGCTCCCTAACCCATTCCTAGAGGTTCAGGGACATGAGAAGAGCGGGAAGCCTGGCAGCCATTGAAGATCGAGGCAAAGTACTTGCTGAATACCTCAGCCTTCTCCAATGTCTGAAGCCAGCTTTCCCTTCTTGTTTATCAGAGTGGGACACTATTCTTCACATCCCTCACCAAGACCAGTTCCATCTGCACTTCAGCTTTCCTGATCCCATCTGGACAGCATCCCCATATTCTGCCCAGGCCACATCCCTGTTTCCAATCCCTGTGCATTTCCTTGCTCTCCCTCGGTTTGACCAGCAGGTTCTTGCTCAGCCATGTCAGTCTCCTGCCTCCTCTGCTTAATTTCTTGTGCTGGGGGGATGGAGAGTTCTTCTGCTCTCAGAAACGTGTAGTTGAAGAGCTGCCAGCTCTCTTCAATTTCTATGTCCAAAAGGACAGTTTCCCAGGGGATCCATCCAGTAATTCCTTAAACAGATGGAAATTTGCTTCCTTGAAGTTCAGGGTTCTGATTCTGCTCTATGCCAGATCCATATTCCTCAAGATCTTGAACTCAACCACGGCATGGTCACTACAGCCCAGACTGCCTCCAATCTTAACCTCTTCAATGACTTACTCAACATTAGTGAGTACCAAGCCTAGCAAAACTTCATCTCTGTTTGGACTTTCTAACACCTGGACTAGTAGTTCCTTGAAGTGCTCACAGCCCACTGTGTTGCTTTCCCGGCAGACATCTGGGTGGCTGAAATCCCCCCATCAGCATGAGAGCCTGCAAATGCAATGCTTCTTGCAGCTGAAGCAAGAAGGCCTCATGAACAGGCTTCTCTCAATCAGGAAGGCTGTAGCAGTCCTCAACTAGCAGAAGTCCTATTTTGGTCTGGTCCCTAATTTTAACCCACAAGCTCTCAGTCTGATCAGGGATGTTTCTCAGAGGCAGCCCTTTGGAGGCTATTCATCTCTTCACAGAGTGGACAAATCACCAGTGAACAACTGTGTTAAGATATCAGACTTACTGAAGCTTCCCAGTGTAGACATTCATCATATTCTGCCATAGTAAGCGTGGTGACAACACCCATCAAGGAAAAAGGGCAAGGGACAAAGAGACATCCATATATTCAATGACTACATCATCTCTGTAGAGAATATTTACTACTTCAGCTCTGATATAAGAACAAATTTTAACTTTCCTGCAAATATCCTCCAAAACAAAAATACAATTTACCCAAGGAATGTGAAAATTTCAACATTTTTTATTAAGATGAGCCATTAAAAGAGGGAGCAACTACAATTAAAAAGTGCTGCTGAATCCTTATAGAAGGCAATAAATACAGTGCAGTGTTAGTGGTGTATTTCATCTTATGTTATTGGTAAGGCTATTACTTTTCTCCTTGTTATTTTTGTAGGTCTTTTGCAGCTTCTCTTCTTTCTAACCCTGTAAGATATTCACCTCTTGTGAAAATCAGGTTACACATGCATACAAAAAGGTAGAACAAAAAAAAATTAAAAAAAAAGACCGCAATAGAGAATCAAAGAAAACAGGAATGATTTTACTTAGCCTTACTGCACATGAAGCTACTTTATAGGTATAGATGTAGCTCATTAAATGGACCAGGACACACACTCTTTACCTCAGGGCAAGAGCCAGCTTGAGCCTGATCAGCTAAAGTTATTTCTCTAGCCACAACAGGAACTCAGGGCATGTAATGGTAGGACCAGGGTACTGGTTTTTAAACTAAAAGAAGGTAGATTTAGATTAGATAAAGAAATTTTTCACTATGAAGGTGGTGAGGTACTACAACAGACTACCTACCCAGAGAAATTGTGGATGTCCCATCCCTGGTAGCATTCAGGGCCGGGTTGGATAGGGCCCTGGGCAGCCTGATCTATCAAGAAGCAACTCTAATCAGAGTAGGGGGATTGGAACCGGATGGTCTCCAAGGTCCCTTCCAAACCAAACTACACTAAAATTCTATGATTTACATTGCTTACTGAGAATATGCCCTCTACTGTCAACCCACGAACACTGAAGTTTTCTGGTAGAGCATTACTTGGCCTACAGCACAACCACGTCAGAGAACAGCTAACAGTCATACCACGTAAACACCAGGTGCTCTAGTCTTCTTTTATAGTACAACTAAAAGCATGGACAAAACTCTGTTGTATCCTGGTTGATAAATTTACATTGGTAAACCTTTGTAATGGCTTACTACTGCCTTCTTAAAGTCTGGTAGACTACTAAAGTCTCCAGTTACATCTCCACCAGTTACAGTACTAAAGGCAGCATGGATTATATAGCAAATGAACCTTAGCAGGATGATTTCCATACTGAAAAAAAAAAAAGGAAAAAAGTATTTTGGACCATTATTACATTTTCTATTAAACTAACAACAACAAACATGTTAGCCTATATACTTTTCATATTATAGCTGTTGCTGACATGCATGTTTACAAGAGTAAAATACGAGAAGCTATGAGAAAAGTGTTTTTTTCCTGTGAAGTTTCTGATGCCTCAGTCTCTCATACTGAGTGAACTGTGCTTGAGATGGAAAAGGCTGATATTGATCAGAACTCAAAGGAAGTCCAAATCTTAACTCTGCTACTGACCTCAGTGTGACCAGGTGCAAGCCACATCACCCCTCTGCGCCTCTAATTCCTCCTTCCTTTTTGTCTCTTCACTCATCTTTTGTCTAAGTGATAAATTCAGTGGGAACACACTGAAATATCCACACAGTGCATAAAGAACCTGAGGTCTCCTCCTAAAACACAAAAAATATTCCTTTTAAAACTGGAAATTCACCACAACCAAAACATTCGGTCAAGACGCTTTTGATTCCAACAGATTTCCTACTAAAACTCATATACAAAGCATATTACTGACATAACTTGTCCAGTTTCTACTAGTTTTCTCAATCTTTTCTTGACTGCCTAGATTTTCAGATCCACAGCATTCCATCAGGAACTTGGGGATAGCACCTCAAATCTTCCAGGAAATGCAGCTCTAATACAGCCCACAAAGTACGCTGCACTGGGATGGTAACAGTAACTTTTCTGCAGAGAATTCTAGAAGTTCCGGTTTGTAGTTTCCAAATGGAATAAACTCAGTTTTGAAAAAAAGTTATTCTGTTCTGTGGAGAATTTTACTTTCTCCATTTCATACTACTACTGTTAATAACAGACATATAAAAACTATTCAAACACACTTTGTTGTGCCTGAATAAAGTCACTGGCATTCTGACAAATTTAAAGAGAATAGTCTGGAGCCTGATACTAATAAAACTTATTGGGTGGCCGACAGAACAATTTTAGTTGAAGCTTAAATTTCCAGAGGCTTGTCCGAGAAACAGGATTATTTCTTTATTTACTGCACCTCTTTCTGCATTCAGCTCTTTTGAATGTGTGCGCAAGTGCACACCCACAAACCACTTTTAAGCCACAAAGAAAAAGCACATTGTTCTTGTGATATTAGAAATGTTGCTGAATGGAAAATCCTAGGAAAGGGGATGCGGGCTCACAAGAAGATAATACTCATATGGTTGACTGAGGTGAAGGAGGAAGCCTTATAACAGTCTCTGCTGCTTCCTGAGAACTTCCATGTAGGAAGACCACAACAGCTTGAGATCTCCACTTTTGAGGGCAAGAACATTTTTCAGACAGAGAAGTCCTCTGCAAACAAAGAGCTTGTTTAGAAATGAAGATGGTTAATAAAATGTCCACAAACAGTCCAGCTACCCTAGTACTAACCATCAGAACATTTGTACCTTTATACATAGTCATGACTAATGGGTATTATTTCTGTAATCTCAAGCCAGCCTCTGGACTTATCTCCCTTTCGATAAAAACAAAAACAAACAAACAAAAAAAACCAAACAACAACAACAACAAAAACAACAAAAAAAAACACACAAAAAAACAACCAACCAAGGTCTACTAAATCAAAAGGTATGTAATTTTAATACAGAAAAATAAAAAAAATCTTTCCACTTCAACTTAAAATAAGGAACTGGATTAAATAGGTATGAGAAGATTTGGGGGAAGAGGGTAATCAGCTACAGAAGGACAATCTAAGCAGACAGCCTGGCTGGGAAAACAGACAAACGATGACTCACACTAAATAGGAGACAGTGTTTGCGATGACCTCCCCTAACACAGAGCCAAAGACACAAGGAAGGTAGAATGAGTTAAGTAGTAGTCTGAATTTCAGCTCTGACTTAACAAAATGAATCTCACAGTAGAAAAGATAGCGAACTGGAATTTTTACTAGTGGTGAGGAGAAAATGAATTAACAGGAATCGAATGCTGAGCCTTTAAACATCTTTTTGCATGTCTGCACACTACAAGGCCTCTAGCCCTTTACAATATTCTCATACCCATATTGGAAAAAAGTGCAGCCATTGAACTGCCTAAGACTGCTAGTTAAGTTTCTCTATTTAGGTGGCCTGGAAAAGTATTTCAACACTGCCATCTCAAAAGAACTAAAAAGCAGAGGCTAGCCCTGCAAAAGGCACAGTCAGACTTTTTAGCTAAATGCGGAGTAAAAATTTCCCATGTCAGTTCACAAAAAGTCCACTACTGAGGACTAAGATGCTGCTGAGCTGCTCCTCTCCTTGCTTTGTAACTCCTACAGTAAACCCACAGTCCAGCTAATTTTGAGCACTGATGGTTATTTTACTTCAACCAAAAGGCACTCATACTGTAAATACTTAACTCCTCTATTAGATTGCTTGTCACTTGCATCAAAATTAAGAGTCCACATGTCAAATCTAATCGAAATTCTATTTTCTGTTTGACTAATTTCCTGGAAGTCAATGCTTAGAAAACTAAGGGAGAACAAACACAATTAATGTGTAGTCTCTCATACAAAATACATTAAAAAAAGCTGAGAGTTAATTGAAAACAGTTGATCACTAATTTTTACAATATCATTTGGTATAGCAAGCCTTAAGAGAAAAATTCTGGAAGCCTTTTTGATCCTCATTTTATTTCTGAAAGAACTAATGACACTGCTGTAGAAAGAGGTCAGTTCACACAGCTTTTCTGAATGAACAACAATGCTGTGAAAACTGGGATTGATTGATAGCCTACTGTTTGCGTCATTATGTCCAAATGTTTACCATTTGGGGTTTCAAGGAAGCATGAGACAAAAATCAAAACAACTTTTATGAGGACTTCAACAACACTGGTAAATTAAAATTGCATCCAGAATTGTTTAGACATGATAGTAATGGAAGAAAGCAGTTTCCCTCTGCATTATACAATTTTTTTTTATCTTAACCTTATGCACAGTGTCCAAATTTTTTGGTGTGGAAGAGAAAAGAAGTCTTTCACTCCCCCAGACTGATCCTCCTTCCTACCATTTTAACCCTTTGCATTTTCAAGGTATTCTACTGAACTCAATACTAACTACACAATTGCCAGAGAAGACAGGATAATACTGTGTACATTCTCTTCTCTTAATAAGATGAATTGTCATTCCTAACCGAATCCTTGGGAATACCTTCAGGGGAACCTTGTAAACATGAGCTAAACTTTTTCTGACTGCTGGAAATTGACTTTTTTCCCCACTGTTACTTCTGAAAACAAAGGTCCCTTAATTGGCAACAGGAACGCCTATCATGAGGTACATAAAATCCGCTGCAACAGGTAGGTAACAATTCTATTTATCCATCATAAGTGATATCCACACTGTAAACAACATAGCCTAATCTAACTGATTTCAGTAAGACAACGGTAAAGTGATAAAGTAAGATGGTAGGGATAAATAGCCATGTTTTTATTTCCCTTCAGACAAAGACGATTAATTTTATCAGTTGGCAATTTCAGAATACCCTTATGTAACATGTTCTGATCTGTATGATCTTATGCCATATTCATAAGCAACAGGGTCTTTAACATCTTCTCTACCTTACGTGCATACAATCTGTAACAAACCAACCTACGAGACCATAGGAAATATCAAGTTACAACTCAGTCTGCAGCTCCATAATTCACTGAATCTTGTCTGAAACAACAGTAACTCAAAGTGGTTTTTTTTATGTGTTTGTTTTGTTTAAAGAAGACTGCTTTTCTAGAACCAGAACTGCTGTGTTCCAAGTTGAGGTAGGAAAGACATCTGTTACAAACTTAAATCTAAGAAGACATAATACACAGTCTACAAGAAGTAAAACAAATGTTTTGACTGGTGGTTGGAAAGGATCTTCATAAAATCTCTGTAATATAAGATAGTGGAATAAAAGAGGGACACTGAATATATTATACTGGACTATGTTAAGTAACCACAACATTTGACTCTGAAAAAGCTGAAAACCTTTCAACTTAAACTGATAAATGAATGTTGATAGAAAGAGGCAGACAGTCCCTAGGTAAATTTTTGGTTCTAATATACAAAAAAAATTTAGGGAGAGACTCAAAGAAACTGAAGTAGAAGTATATACATTCAAACACCAGGGGATAAAAGGATGGAAAGCAAGAAGGAATTAAAGCAGAAGTGACAACAACATAATACTTCACTGAAATATCTAAAGGAAATTAGCTGAAGTTTGGAAAACTACAAAAACAGTTATACAAATCTTAAAATCATACAGAATGGCTTAGTTTGGAAGGGACTTTGAAGATCACTGAGCTCTAACCCTGATCATAATAAGCTCTGGCAAAGCAGAAGAGAATTTTAAAGAATGCAGAAGTAGATTATTAAGAGAACAACACATAATAGTAAGGTAAGTGTGACTATAAAAAAAGTGCTGAAGGAACTTGATGCAAAAAAAAACAACAAAAAAGATACAGCTGTAGAACTATCAATAAAATGAGTCAACACTCATTGATAAAGAGATCTGAAGTAGTGTTACCCTTCCATGATGGAATCAAGATTAGAAACAGTTAAACATTGCCAAAAACTTAAATAATCAGCTTGCCTCAGTTTTATGTATGAATAACTAGATAGAAACAATTGCAAAACCAAAAAACCCCACACTCACCCCACTCTAGAGATCAATCCAATTGAGAGTTAAGCACAAGTAGCTTAATGTGCTAGAGCTGCAGAAAACTCAAAGATTCACCTCAAAAGATTTAATGAAGTTAAAAAGCTCACCATCCAGTATGGATTACTAATAATTCTTGGAAGTTAGCAATAGTAGTGTATGAATAGCAAGTACCCTTAGTATTATCTAGAGAATCACAGACCTTTGAAGTCTGATCTGCAGGTAAATACAATCAACGTGATTAATGTCAATTCCCAAAGTTTAAGAAATTCACCGGCTTCTTGGTGTTTGTACTAACTCAAACCACTGCTTTTCTTCCCAATTTCTCATCATTATTAGTAATGCAGCAGTAGCTTGATGTGCTTTGACAAATGGGTTACAAACTGCTACACTCTGTGACAGAGATGAAACTATTCAGCAACCCACGGAGGTGTGTACTGGACAGCATTCATTGAGTGGGATAATTATATACGTAAATGAATGAAGCATCTGTTTCTCCTCAAGCTGGTAAGTATATGTTTGGGCTAATAATTCCTCAGGTTTTTATTCTTTAGACAACGTCAACCTATGACAAATGCCTTGAATAAACAGCTTCTTAAGTTAATTTAAATAAAACAGTATTTAAACAATTATGCACAGTAGTATCGATTCCGTATTTTACAAGAACATTTCAATTGTGTGTTTTAATGTCACTACTCCTGACAACATTCTTAACATTGCTTTTTTCAACAGTTGATAATCTGTGCATGTATTAAATCCATGTACATAAAAATTATTTTCATTGAAATATTTTCTCAGCTCAGTTAAAAGAGATCTTTAATTATATCCATACTTCCTAAAGAAGAGGCATATAGGCACCATGGGTGGTTCTTGAAACAGTTCCCTCCCTCTTCTTGTGGTGGTCATTAAGTGTCTGGCAGCAGGAACAGCTCACATGTACAGCTACAAATGCTGTGTCTGAAAATCTTATATCTTTCATGTTCCCACGGCACGAAGCTCTGTTATGGATGTCATCATAGACAGAAATTACCATGAAGCTTCCAGTTTAAAAGTCATTAGAAAAGACAAGGACATAGAGAAAAAAAAAGAAAAAAGTACAACAGATGAAGGAAAATGGAAAGAAATAAAAGCTCATACTGACCATGTTGCTTTGACAAAAAGATGTAACAAATGACACCAACGCATTAACTCACCAAAGAAGAGGACTAAAAAACAGTCTTAGAAAATTATCCACGTTATTTTCTGGAAATAAGAGAAAGACTCAAAAAAAAAAAGACAAACCAATATCTAGTCTGTCTTCAAGCATGCCTTTGATTAACTACTAGTACATTTTCTTTGCTCACAAAACAAGTAGACTCAGAACTTTGATAATAATTACTGAGATTTAGAAAAAAAAAGTTTGCCATCATTTTCTAAAATACATTTGACAATGTATTTTATTTTGTCACATTACTTCAATAAATCAGAGTAAATTTAAACTATAAATTAAAACAACATTTAAAACAACAAAAGTTAGGAAGTATCAAAAAAGGTTCAAGAATGACAATTTTTAAATCAAGTTAAAGTCTTGTTTTTCCTTCAGAAAATGCGTCATCAAGATTTTCCTGTGAAAAGAGATGCACTGAAGTAAAAAAAAAAAAACAAACAAACAAAAAAAAACCAAAACAAAACAAAAAAAAAGCATTTATTTTAGCCAGAAGTATCCATTTTTTTGGGAAGGTGGAAGAGAATAAGAGTAATGAGAGGCCTAGAACTTAACCAGAGTTCCTAGCATTTGTACATTCAAAGTCCAGAGCTCTCACTGATTCTAAGTACAAATAATTGAGTTTTTCAGCAGAACACAATTTCACCAGAATTCTCTGGTGCTCCCATCTTTAAAATCGGTTGTTTTGTACTATTCAGCTTGCTTAGTATCCCATAATAATGAATTTGTTAGTGGAGAAAGAAATGAATACCATTCCAAAGAGCAATAATCAGCTACCTTAATCATAACGTTTCCTGAAATACGTTAATTTGCTATCTGTCATTTCAGCAATCCAGAAAGTGATCCTTCACTACACAGCCCAGATAATAAGATGTGCCTTGCCTACCCAGGAAGTCACAAGTCTCAGTGAATAAAAGAAGGGAGAGGTGGTGGAGAACAACTATAAGCAGTAAAATGATCAGTGTGCACATGTCCAGAAATTAAGACTGTACAGGCGATGTACCAATTCTGACATCTTCTAAATTTCAAGCATCCAACTTTGAATGAATATAGCTACATTTGAAGGAAAACATTTCCACACAGCATCTCAGGTTTCCGAAAATGTTTACAAATTCTCATTTACCAGCAATGTGATCAGAAATGACTCAGTTTCACATCTCCTCTGCATTTTGAGTTGATGGGCATCTATTGACAGAGGTAGCTTGTTAATCTCAGTGTATTAGCATCAGAGAGGAACTGAATCGACCGAGTGGGTCTAATGGAGATTGCAGCAGTACAGATATGCTGAGATTCAGCAGCTGCAGGACTCTATTCTACCCACCAGAAAAGGAAGAAATCATCCAAGTTATAGTCACTAATATTTCTATAGTTAAAACTCAGAAGTGGCACTATGCAGTCTGGTAAGTTAGTGGTTTGAGGGTTTTTTGAGTGTTTTTTGTTTGTTTTTAATAGCTCAATGATGTAGAGAACATGACCATATAATACAGTATACACCACATACAAATACAAAACGAGATGAATACACTAAGCCAAGAGAATAATCAAAGCTTCTTCTTAATACGTTCCGAGAATGGAAATGTGACCTGAGTATGAGGAGAGAATTCCTAGACACAGATGAGATACTGCATGAAAGAAAGCACTGCAATGATTCTTAGGAGGACTGATTTTAAGCCAAGCAAACTGAACAGGGTATACTAAAAGAACTGCGCAGAGCTAAGTCTTATAAGAGTAGGAGAACAGCAAGAAGCAAGAATAAGTTCAAGGCTGAAAAAAGTCTTGAAGGAATAAAAAAGATTCACATCACTGAGGATGAATGGTACTCCAGCAGCATCACTAAGAAAGTCATTGGAGAACACTGTAGACACCATTACAGAAGTCAGAGACAGATCAGACTGAACTGATATGCACATGGGAAAACATTAGACCAAAAAAAAAAACATCACCACTCAGATCAGCCAGCATTTTCTCTTCCTTCCCTCCCTTTTGACCTCACCTAACTACATCTTCCCTGTGGTCTAAGAGTAGATGGCTGATTATCTTAGGTCCCATCCCTCACTTATTGGCTAAGCTGAACCTCCAGTGAACAGTGTATGACGAACTGAAGCAGACAAATTTAAAGAAGTGCTACCCTTCATACCTCTTCTGTTCACTGACCTTCCCCATGCATTCTCCTCAGCAGTAAGAATCACTGTTGCCATGAGTATCTACCTTCTCAGGTCATTTTCCATAATGGATCCTTTCTCCATCATCCCTCCATTCTGCCTGTTCCACAGTTCACAATCTATCTCCATGCGACTTCCTATCTACCCTCATCTTCCCATCCCACTACAGATGTCTCTTCTCAATTTTTAACTCAAACTGTTTCTCCAAACAGGTCTCTAGACCACCTGAATCACTTTCAGCAAGTACTCCAGTATTAAATCTTTCATGGATGCCTTACATAATATCAGTACACAATCAATTTGAAATACACTTTTCCTCCCTCATTCTTTTATCCTTTCACATCTCAATTACTCTCTCCAAGTGTTCAGTAAGACAAAAAGTGACATTTTTTGTCTTTTGCCCCAGTCTTTAATCCTAATACACTGTTTATGGTTGCTCTTTCCTATCACATTTAATGATCTGTCATTGTCATCCTGACTACTTGTTCAGTCAGTCTGCCTCTCCCTCCTCAGGTCCTTTGCATCAGTCTATATCCACATCTCCCACAGAGTTCATATTATTTTCTGCATTTAGCTAAGACAACTTTCCTTCTGCTACTTAATAGATGAAGAGAACACTCAGAACATAAGAGGAACAATCAAGCAACACAAAACTGCACTTCAGGAAAAGAATCCCAAATAGCTCACACCTACCTGAAGAAACAAGTTAATCAACACTTCAGTTTGCAAGTTTCTCAGTAAAATCTTTATGATCAAAGGTAGGCCAAATCTGAACAGATTTATACACAAAAAAGGTAGGTATACTCCAATACAAAGAAATCCTTCTGATAACAGAAATGAAACAAAGAATCGGTACAGCAAATTTCTATCCTACTCTTAAAGGTTGGGGAATTTGCCAACTTCTGAAAAAAAAAAATCATTTAATGGGAAGTGTTGTGTAAGTGGTATTCAGGAAATCAAATTACATTAAGCATCCCTTAGATATTAGAATAACTTCTGTATAAATGCTTTTGAGTTTGTTTTCATTTAATTTGTACTCTTGTCTTCAAATCAAAACACATCATATTTCTTATCCATATTTTTAAATTCACATTGCTTGTTTTCACTACTGTTGAAACTCAAGTACTTAAAGATGGCTAAACCAGCTTGTGCCAACATTCAAGCATCTATCTGCACCTTGCTTTATCTTTTAGACAGTCAAAATTATTCCCTAAAATTATGCTCTGAAATTCAGAATTGCTTTAGGAAAAAGGGGCACGTGACTAGCAACATTACATGTTTTTCTTACCTTTTGTTATATTTGGAAATCACTGCTTACATGTGTTAACAGGTGTTAAAAAGGAGTTAGAAATAGTTTGATGTCAGACAATTTCTAAGGTCAACATATTTCTTAAACAGACCTATGACATTTCATAAACTTTTACACTGATTTTCAGTTTAGTGTTCTACTCTAAAAAGATGCTAATACTGTACCAGTAAATTGTGCCAGTCTTCTCTAAATATCATAAATTTCTCAAAATGAATTGTGATTTATTGACTAAAAAACAAAAAAAAAATCACCTCTTTTATAGGTACTGATAAGATACAACAGTAAGAACAAACATTTCACATTAGATAATTTTGATGTCACTTTGCAGAGTACATAACTTTCACATTTACCCCACCTAGAAGTAAATTGGAATTTCAACAGAGTTTTAATCTCTGGACTAATACAGAATCCAAAAATGTTTACCTTCATGAGTGCTAATTAACAAATGCTATTGCATGAAATTGTATGATGCTACACAAAATAACTGGTAGCTAGTCATACAAGAGTTGCTAGTCACCATGCACAAATCTCTTATTTTCTAGTATGCTTTTAAAAGTTGGATTTCAACAGGAAAAAAACCTTAAATTGCAACCCATTTTGGAGTCTGACGTATGAAAATGTAATACAAAATTAACTTAAGACTTCTGTTGATTTTACTTTATGAATATTTGTTAAAATTGCAGAAGATAAAACATGAATGTTTCTTATTAAGAACACCATGATGGCAAAGACATAGGTGAAATTTAAATTAAAATTTCCAGAGATTAACTTCTCAGGAGTGCCTAAGGACTCACTTTTATCCTCTCCAAACAATGCAGGTGATATACAGTGCGCACTCTAATGGGCCAAGGAAGAGTGAAAACTCTCGTACTGAAAGATAATTCTGCCTCCAAAAAAAAAAACCACCATTATAATAATTTCTTTTTTATTTTACTATTTACATATAGTACGTAATGACACAATTTTATTAGACAAAAGTTATTTCTACAGTACCTTCAGGGGTGATAGCACTAGGACACACATCTTTTAGAAGATCTCCCAAAGTGTGCAACTGTCCTCCAGAAGCAATTGGTCGAAACAGCTTTTGTATAAAAGGTCTCTCTGTGGTTGCCTGTTTTAATAACAAAATTAGTAAAAACAACAATTTAAAGACCATGCAAATATCTGTTGTCACTACCTGAGACAGGGATAAGACATGACTGAAAAAGAGGCAGTAGAAGAAGCAATGCCTGGCTTTTTTTTTTCTTTCTCATATTTCATTCACGATAAAATGCAGGGGAATTAGTTGGTTGACTATTTTAAGTAAGTTGACAGTCAACACAGTGAAAATCATTTATACACAGTATTATGCAGAAGTAAAAGCGTTTTCAGGTTTTTTTTTTTAATTCATCATTTCTGTTATGGAAATAGGATCTGCTTGAGCATTGAAACAATCTTCATTTAGTAAGTTGACAGTCGAGCACAAAAGCAGTGAGCACAAACTTGAAGAGATCAGCATATTTGCTGAGTCAAATCAATACTGCAATAAATACCCAACACCTTCCTGCAATTTCCTTTTAGAATTACATTAAGCACTTTGAATGGCAAACAAGTACTTTTACAGATCAAGATAAGCAATTCTTTTATACCACATTTGTTATAAAAATGGTAGCTATTACAGTCCCAAGAAACAGAGAACAATTTTTAAAAATCCAGTTGTGCTATGACTGATCGAGTTATTTAAGAACGGAGGTTATTTATGTAAGCATTATCTCCTTCTTTGAGCATCTGTACACAGAACTTCATGGTCAACAAGCACCTGATACTGAAAGGACAGAAATAAGTCTTTTCCTGATCAGAGCTCTCCTCCCAAACTTGGCATCTGAATTGGAAAACAGGATTTTAGAACGCCATACTCAATCAATTCCAGAATTACTGCTGACACATTTCTACCAGCAGCTAACTAGAAAGCAGCTGATGTAGCCTGCAACTCAGGTGACTGGGCTCCAGGAAGCTATACTTCCATCACATACCATCATGAAGGGAAGGAACAATGCAAGCCAGAGTCTCCATCCAAATTCAGTTTCCTGCTACTCCAAAAATAGTTGTTTCTGTCCTATGATGGTTACTTTTATATAAACAAATCACAAACCCAACATAAAATATTTTACCTTCTGGTGAAGTTTTGTTTTTTTGTGTTTTGTTTTGTTTTTTTAAATACCAAAGTAATTGTAGTAATAAATTTGAAGGTTAAAAACGTAATTTTGAACAGAACTGACAATGTGGCCTGTGTTACTTATCTACATGAAAAGCCACAAATTGCAGACTAACTATGACAACTTATCTGTCATCCACTTTTCTGAACAGTAAGGAAAGGAATCTTTTTTGGAAGAGCAGTAAACAACATCCAAGAAATTGCAGGGCAGTACAGCAGCAATCCTCTGACACAGAGCTACTTCTTGCTAACTGCCTCCATAAATGGAGAAATGATCTCTTCCCAGTTTTCCTTATCAAGACTGATCAGATGGAGCTGTCTGGCTGCTGGAGTCAATTCTCTGTCCTCAGGGTAGCAGAGCGTGGATATAAACAGCACTAATGAAATGTCTGAACATTTGAAAAATGATGGCGGGCACACAGCCAGCAGGATTCACCTCAGACAGATACACACTCAAGAAATGAGCTCTCACACAATACGTTCACAGCAGCACAGGATGGCTGAGACTGGTTCTCTGGGCCCACCAGGTCCAATCCCAGCTCTAGCATGGACACAGATCCAGAGCAGCGTGCCCAGGCCCACACCCAGAAACACTGAAGAGCACTTCCAAAAAATTAGAAAAAACAGTAACAACAAAACACTAATACACTATAGTCAAAACTATTTTGTTACATTTTTGAATTAAAACAAACAAACAAACATATTTACTGAAGTCTAATCACAACTCCCAAGTGCTTACCATCTGAAGTAACACAGGTAGAAATAAGTACAAGAAGAAGACACCAAGCAAAACAGTTATAACTGCAGACTTCTGAGCTAAAAACTTCCCAGGTGTTTATTCCATTTTCTTTTCTTTAGTATTTTTTTTTTTTTTAGTTACAATCATCTAATGCTGTATTACAGCACAAGGGAAGTCCAAAACTTATTTTCCAGCAGGCCTCGCACATAGCTGCTGACTGCTGCAAAGCAATACCCACAACAGTTATTAGAAAACATTACAGAAAATGAATTCAATTTTATATTTTAAGCATTGACCAATGCAGACGTGGTAATGTAAATAAAAACCACTGGTCTTCATCAATATTAAAATGATAAAAGTAACAGCATGTTAACTGTTTACACAAAGACTACAGTTCACATATAATTCTACAGAAGAGTATTTCCCTAACAAGCTTATATTTCTTCCCTGCAATGCATCAGATGCTTTATGTGGTCAAAGAGTCAAAAGAAAAGTCCCATCCTACAAAGTACAGTGTTCACAGGATACTTTTTCAAAGTACCTTAGTCACATAACAGCATAAGTTATCTTAGAAAAAAAAAATAATCTTTCACCTATTTCGAAGTGCAGTAGCTAGTAATATAAGCCCAATATGTCTACAGTTTTCTACTCCCACATTTACTGCAACAACACATGAAAAGAGAGTCAAAATGAAAAGTTCTTACATAAGATAATATTTTGTCCAATATTTGTTTAATCTGTCACGCAAAACAGTGCTATCTGTAATCTAACCCACAGACATCATTGTGTAACTGCCAACAATTTAAATTTATTTAAATCAGGTCTAAAGCATGTATTTGTACATTACCTATTGTTTTTTTCCTACTATGACTTTTATAGCTTTGACAAAACATAGTACTTACTGTATTCCACAGCATAGCACCAATATATCAGTAAGCTTTTCAAAAGATGCTGGATGCATTTGCAGGGTACTACAGATGACTAAATCAGTAATTGTTAATGATCTAGAAAGGAAATACCCCCAAGTATATGAGCATGTTAAGACAAATCACCTGCCCCAAAATTGCGGGTGTATTTTGCATTGATCATATCCATAATTTAGTAATGAATTTTTTACCTTTTATTTTTAATTAAAGCACATAATCAGTTTTGTTAACATACCTTCTAGGAAGCCAGATTTACTGCAAGTGAAAACCATTCTTCTATACTACCCACACAGCACCATGTATCTTGAGCTTTACACAGAGAACAATTTTTTGTTGTTGCTGTTCTAAGGAAAGTGACAGAGAAAAGAAATGATGCTACATTGAGAAGATATAGATTGAAATTACTTGTTTGGGTACACTGGCATTGAAAAGAGTTATAGGTGAAGTAAAGTTTTAAGAGGACCTTTAAGGCAGCATAAAGCCTCAGAAGATCAGAGGCAAGCTATATAGTTACATACTGTGTTAGCAATTACAACTTTCTTCACCATCTTCCTGCCAAAAAGAGTATTCAGCATGCCTGGTCCCTTTCAGAACTGACAGAACATCAAACACTGCATAAAATCCACAATTTAATTAGATATTTTATGCAGGATGCATCCTGAAATGAAAAACATAACTCATGAACTGCTGGGGTTTTAGATGGAAAAATCAGTTACCATTATTTCCAATCAAAGGATGGGATTTTGATTTTCTGACTGAATTCTGAGTTCTGCTGCTACTCTAACTTGTATTCAAACAAATAAAAGCTACCATACTTATTGATCATGCACAATGAAAGATTTCCTCTCAATTCCCACATGTATGTAAGCTGGCAGCCTAAAATCATAAATTTTGACATTCCTACATGCTCTGTAGTTTCAGAAAGTTACCAAGTTCATAGTCTGCCTTGCTTTATAATGAACCACTTCCCACTAAAAAAAAAAAAAAAAAAAGATTAGATAGTCTATCATTTTGTTTAAGCCAGTTTAAAAGTACGAGTAAGAGTTTGTATAGTGATTCAAGTTACTTAATGCAAAAGGAAAATACAGGAATATTTACTACACCCTGAAGATAAAAGTCTTATACATTTTGTATTTAAAATTTAGTTTGGGCTGAAAAATATGTTCTAAGATGTCTTCTGCTCTGTATAAATGTTTTCAATTAAAAATCTTAGTAGTGAAAAAGTGACTAGCTTATAAAATGATAAATTGCTGTAGACACAGAGCTGTACCAGCCTATAAGCACAATACCACCAAACCCCAAACCCTGTCCTCAAAAACTGTTCTTTTACTGCTGATGATGCTGTTTTTCTGTAGTATTTCTGGGTCTTCAGTTTCTTTTTGTCTCATGTTAGACCAGAATGACTGTTTCCTCCGTTATGGAAAAAGCACAAGGAATTTTTATTTACTTAAAATAAGCAAAAAATCACAGCACTTATTAGACAGGCATATTATCAGACTGAAAAATTAAATGGAAATGACAGCTAAGATAATCGCCAGTAACCTCCAGTAAGAACTTGTATCAGAAAGAAATATTTATATGTGTAAAGAAGTTCTGAATTTTAATAACACTATCTGTAGTTGCTTCAACTGCTGTATATTTTTAACTGTTATTCAGAAACAACTTATGTATTAAGAGAGATTACTTAACTCTTAAGCTCATTTCATCTATCCTGTTACCTGTAGAAAATGGCCAATAAAAACAGTTGACTGGTCCTTGGAAATAAGTAATAAAATGAGTATTAAAAGTACTATAGCGGAGAGCTTTTTACACCTAAACATCTAACATTCCATAGCTAGAACAAGACAGCAAGTCAGTCTGTGCAACAAACAGCATCTGGAGTAAGAAGGAGTACATGTGAACTGCAGGGCAAACATTGTCTACCATCCACAAAATGCAAACAGGTGAGTACACGGTAAACAAGTCTTAGAGCAGATTTAGACCAACTCATGGTTATTGTTCTGCATTACTGGGATGCCTATAGGTCACAGAAGCTGGTGATCACAGCAGAAGACAATGATGCTTTATAAACAAAATTGCTTGTGCACCTAGGCCTCTAATTCTTACCCCCACTGTGCTGCTATTCTGTTCTCTATCTCCATCTCTTATAATTAAAATGCTGCAAAATATTTCTGCATAACATGTCAATAGCTATAGCAGTCTCTTTTGGTACTTTCCTGCATATTTCTTGTTGACACAACACTGTAACATTTTGAATCACTAACTAAAATTCCATCTATCATTAAAAACTATCTACTGTGATCCTCATTCAGATTTCCACAAATGTCTCTATTAAAGCAACTCAGTGTAAATTATCAGTGACAAGCAAGATCATTTAAATTAAAACTCTGATACAAACTGATCTCTGAAACAGTAAGAGGGAGACTTTCCACGGAATTGAAGTGTTATCACAAAGATTTCCAAAGGAAGAAATTTTAGACACTGTAACTGCAATCCTCTGTTACAAACCAGTTCAACTGACTTCTGTCTGTATCTTCCTGGCTCTGTACAAGTTCCTAATCTGCCCACACGCAAATTTCTCCAAGCAAAGCTGTTCTATCACATATGTCCACAGGTTTATGATGAAATGATCCTAGTGTGAAAAACAACAGACATTCAGATGAACATAGACTTAAGTCTGTAGCTTTCATTTTGGCTTAGACTGTAAGAAGGCCCCAAGGTAACTATTTTGCTTTTGTTTATAACATCCAAGACTACGCAACACTCCAGATGAACGCCTAAAGGGTACATTTGCAAATCGCTACTCTGATGGTAGACACAAAAAGGAGGAAATATAAACGCTGGTAAAATTTATTCTACAAGGGTGATGAAACAGAGCATTTCTACAAGCCCGTTCCACTTGCAAAAAAAAAAAAAAAAAGAAAAGAAAGGGAAAACAACTTCTAGTTTATATCTGTAACTGAAGTTTGTCCCTGCTACAAGGTAATTTCTGGAGACAAATTGGGAGCCTACTTTCTTGAAAGTGTGCTCAACCAGGATCAAATCAATCTTTATTAGAATTATCTCTTGTATTTATTTAAAATAGCTTTAATCATTTACAATAATTCCCCTAAAAGCACGTTACATTGTTGCTAGAACATGTAATTTATCCTCACCAACTTCTCTGATAGAATGGATATATCATTCTCACAGAAACCATACTAGTGCAATTCCCTCAGTTAATACATATAATGATTATTCAGACAATCTTCCTTTTCTGGACCAGCTAAGTAATTTACACAGACTTGGTTGCAAACTAGTAACTACTCCCCTCAGTTTGCATCAGCTAGCCTCCATTCTCAATGTTTCAACAGCAGGTTGCAAAAGGCATCCAGAGATTCCAAGTAAAACAAATTAAATGGAAGTTAGTTCATTCCTCTGAAATGAAAGTAAAATAAATAAATAAAAATCAAGACCTACCACAAGCAGTCAATAACGATATGGAATATAACTGATTAAAGTTATACTCAAGAAGAATAATACACTCAGTAAGTACAAAGCTGCATCAGGGGAGGGTCAGGTTGCGTGTTAGGAAAAGGCTCTTCACTACAGGGTGGTTGGGCACTGACACAGGATCCCCAGGGCAGTGGCTGTAGTCCCAAGCTGCCAAAGCTCAAGAGGCATTTGGACAATACTCTCGAACACGAGGTTTAATTTTTGGGTTGCCCTTTGTGGAATCAGGAGTTGGACTTGATAGTCCTTAGTCCCTGTGAACTCAGGAGATGATTCTGTGTGTATGCACACACACACACGCATGTATGCATGCGTATACACAGCAAGCTGAACCTTGATTTTTAGCTCAACAAGCTAAAGTACAAACAGTGGGAAAAATGAAAAGAAAATGAACTGTGAAGATATATTGTTTTATCTGCTTAAAGTTTATCATCTTTCTTTTGAACTTGTATTATGAAAGGCTGGAAATATGGTAACATGATTTATTTTCCTACTGCAATAATTCTTTCCTGCCTCTCTTCAGACCTTCCAAACTATACAGGACTTCACCTAGACATCCCATTGCTTTGTTGTACACCTTTGACAACTTTGCTATTTCATTCTAAGCTATTAGGACATGAACAACATTCCAAAAAAAAAATCCTTTCTAGAATTTCTTTAAGCTAACTTTTTCTGATGAAAAAGTGAACTACAACTAATATGTCTTTTTGATATGGTGACAGTGATTTTTTCCTTTGAACCTCTCTCATACTGCTTCAAAATACTGCACTGCTGACCTGCACTGTCACACCACAATTCCATGTGCAGCATACATAACATTACAAAATAGAGGTAATTAGTGATCTCTGAATGAAAGAATTAAGTAACCGATTTATATGTCCAGTATGCAACTAAAAATGGTAGGACAAAAGGAAGGAACGTAAGCATGTTCAGCGCACACCTATCTAGAAATTACCAGAAAAACTGACTCACTGACATGAAGTAATGGTGGTTGCAGGACTAGCTGTAAAGTCAATACACAGAATAAATCGAACAGTTTGTCTTCCCCAATACACTTATAAAAATTACATATTTTCAGTAGCTGCAGAAACTATAGTATATAGCTGAGTACAGTCCTAAGATTTCAGGTGAAATTATGAAAATAACTTAGCCTATAAAAAGAATATTGAATAGCACATAAGATATACAAACTTACTCTGTGGATTAATGTTTTTCTCTTACACTAGAGTGCATCCATACTAACCCAAACTGATTTTCTTACCTTTTCAAATGATTAAGAAAATAGAAACAGGAATTGTTGTAATTAATACTCATGTCAAAATTAATTGCTATCTTAGCTGAGGCTATAGTTAAATTAAAGCCACAAGTAGAAGCATAAGGTTAAAATTTTACATAGTCAGGTTTATTACAGTTATTTCTAGAAAACAATATTGAACAGTTCTAGGTAACAAATAGTTAAAAGACTATTCCCCAAATAATATGCAGCCAACAACTCATACCTTCCTTGAAGCCTTTCATTGAACAGAGCACACTGTATGAAGCAACCACAGTTCTAGCCTAACTTCCTACATAATTAAAAATAATTTACCATTATTACAAAACTACAGAGAAATATGGCAACTATTTAGGTTAGTTTTCCCAACACACTGTTGAGGTCCTTTATTTGCTCAATCTTTTCAAAAGATGAAAGAATCATTTAAAATACCTCTCCTTATCGTATTATTTAAATTGGTAGTGTGCTTCCTTACAATCTTTTAGAAAAAATGTGTAATAGCAACAAAAACAGTTATTACAACCATGAAAACTATTCAAAAGTTAAACAGTTCAAATGTTTAAAAAATCTGAAAAACATATGCCTAGTTAGAAAATATCTTTGTACTAAACTCAAGTGATTCAAAACGTAACAGATTTGCTTAATTCTAAAACTTCAGGATATAAAACACTGTTTCCACTTCTACAATGCTTACTAAAGATGCATCACTCTGATCAGTTGATTTTATGTACATTTCAAATACACCCCTATCTCATTATGCAAACAGATGCTCAGTTTGCTCAGTCATCTCCATGGCCTTTGTTTGGATTCCTTCCAAAAGCTCCACATCTCTCTTACACAAGGGACTCCAATACCTCACAAGTGGCTTCACCAGAGCAGAAGTGAGCACTCCTCCTAACCCACCCGAGGATATTCATCAGCAATCCTTGCTATAAGAGCCCACGGCTGAATTTCCTGCATTCTTTGAATTTACAAGTTACCTAGGGGAATCCTTAATTACTGCACGGAGAAAATGAGTGTCTTCTGAGATCTTCAGTGATTATATTCTTTTTCATCTGCTTCGTAAGTTCTCATTGTAGATACTCACACTTGAATCTATTTGCAGAGTGGCTGCATGCTGGGTAAATTAAGGAAGGCCACAACAGAACTGCTTCATTTTAAGACTTTCTGATCAAGTCTGCAGCTGGTTGATGAATTCCATTGCTGTTGGATAATAGAGATTGCTTTACAGCAGTTCTTCCGTGAAATTATTTCAAGTTCACAGAAAATCTTCCTTCTGCAAATAGCCAAATTATCCATGGAAGAACAAAATTTATTCTTTCTTCTGCTCCCAATGAAAAACTTCATTTGTCAAGGTTTCTTCGAGAACGTTTGAACTGTTTCATGGTGGACTGAAGACATACATCCGTTGTTTAAGGTGTTTTGAAGTGTTCTTTTATACTGTGAGTGACTTGAAGGAGCACAGTACAATCGTTTGGAGAATGGTCCCAAAGCCATTTGTTCAATGAAGGGTGAAACACCAAAACCACTTTATTATGTTAATTATTATCATGTTATGGAAAACAAGTGTGAAGTAAGTCTGCAAGATTCCTCCTAACACTGCAAAGGTTAAAGGAGACTCCCTAATCAATTCTTGCTTGTATCCTGAGATGAGATTCATAACTGATTGTCATTAAAAACACTGTGTTGAAGTGGTCAACCCTTTGGGCTTTTTCCTGAACAAATGACAAACTCTCCTTAAAGACTCTTTCTCATTAAGCATTAAAAGATATAGCCCACAACACATCAAAATATGCAGCAGAGCTTCAGTCAGAGACACATGCAGTTAGGGATCAGACTCTGACAACACAGCATGTTGAATATTGACCTGAGAAAACCCTAAGCATTTAGGATTGTTCAAAGGATTGTCTTATTCTTACAAGCAGCAACATAAAAAGAACCAGCTGTAAGAGCTGTGCAGTCTATTCCCTCTGGTTTAAAAGCATTCCTTGTAGATATAATAAAATATAAAAACAACTTAATTTCTCATAAAAACACTGAGAACACATTCATTCATTCTACAGATTTCCACAGAAGAAATACTTCTCAAAGGGGGAAAGGCAAAGATCAAGATCTCTAAGCCACCTATCACTAGCAAAATAGATGAAAAGCCTTGAAAAATTCATCCAAAGACTTACAATAAATATATCCAACTAAGTGAACCTTGCCAGAAAGGGCTAAAAACTTATAGAACTAAAAGGACACACGCTGTAAACCAAAACACTTTTACCTATAGACAACAGTTTTGCATCACAATAATCCAAAAAAAACAAAAAGAAAAAATAACAAGCTGCTTTGTTTTATGCTTTTTTTTTATTTTATTTTTGATACCACCTGCATTTTATTTTTGGTATCACCTGCATTACGGCATTTCCGACAGGGAAAGTTTATATCTATCATACTAAAAACTATGCAGCGTGTATTGTAAGGAAAAAGGAACAAAGGTTTGAAAAATTATGTCCATCCAGCTGCTGTACAAAAATGGTTTGAGGAAAGGAGATACAGTTTTAGGCACTGAAATCAAGAGGCAGAATGTCCTAAAAATCTTTTCCTCTCTTTTTTCTTTTTTTTATTCTCTTCTTTCCTCCTCTCTTTTTTTAGAAAAAATTGGAACGAACAACATACAAAGCAAATGTGCTGTTACACTCTCTGGGTCATTATTAGCAAGAGCGTGTATATATACAACCAGAAGTTCCAATATCAGTTCCACACAAGATGTTACAAGATGCATAACAAACACAGTTGAACTCCATTCTGGTTGTAGCTTTGTCCCTCAAATGATCCGTAAAATTTGTTTGTGCAGATCTACATTCTCTAAACAACTGAATTTGCAGCATTTAACCTTAAATAAATTGCACAGCTCCTAGGAGGAGGAGAAGGTCAACATTCAAGAGTGATTTCATACAAGAAAGCCAGCAGGCAACAGTCAATAAGGTCAAATAGTAACAAAACACAAAACAGTACAAGCAATTCCAAGAGACAGTTTTGTTGAGCCCTGGCAACACAGACATCTACAACACAAGCATATCCTCAAAGTATTACATTTCTCGTCCAGAAGAGAATTCATCTTCACAATTAATAAGGTATCTGATACATTGGTGACAAAAAATGAATGGTGCTTTTCACACTTGCAGTACTGTAGATTGCATATGCAGAACTAAGTCTTACATAAAAGTAAGCAACTGAGTATTGACTAGCTATGAAGAAAATAACTTTAGATATGGATTTACATCCAAAAAAGCAAATGTTATATCATTTGCTTTAAAGCACTTAATTGTACAGTAACTTATATGATACTATTATTCTACATACATCATTAAAAATAGCAATTCTCCTAAATTTCCACAATTAGGATCAACTAGAAGCAACTCTTATGATTACGGGTAGCAAAACCACAGACATTTATGTTTGTTAATTCATAATGCATTCATATGGAATGGTGCCACATCCTAACTTCTCATAGGCTTGTTTCATTCCACACTTACCTGAATAAAACTTTCAGAGTTCACGAAAGTGTAAGCTTCCTAAAAAAGTGAACACTTTCTATATTTATTAATCCTCAACTTTGTGCAGAAGTTAACCGATTTTATTTACATTTATTTTTTCCCCTTGCTATTCCTTCATAGCACAAGAGAAAATCAAAATAGTAAGGTTCTAGATTGCAAGATTTAGGCAGTTGACTACATAAGTACATAGCAAAAGTGACAAATGAGTTTGCATTGACAGAAGTGACTGAAATAAAAGATGAACAGATTTAATGATCAGAAAAAGCACAGTAATATAATAAAAAGCATTGTATTTAAGTGGTAGAATTCAACAGTAAATCTAAACACACCTAATTCAACTGAATTATTGCTTCATTTATTGTCATCATTGCAACCTCTCAACATATTCACCTTTAAAAGTTAACATTCAAGTTTAAGGTGAACAGTGCAACTTTTTTTTTATTTTTTAATTGCATGTACCTATTAGCTTTCATTATAAGCTTAGGATGATACATCCATATACAAGTAACTATGTTACCAATACAATTTAGGGAAACAGAGCCGCTGCAATTCAAATTTCACTGTTTGAGTACGTAACATGATCATTTACTTTAACCTCTTTACATCCAAATTCATTATCATCGGTCTACTTAGAGAAATGATGACAAATTAAGTATTCTGCAAAAATAGTTTAAGAAGTAACCTATCAGCCCATGATGAGGAGCACAAATTTGGAAAGATCACCACATTTTGAAGTCAGGAATAGACTATCTTTGTCCCCATCAAAAACATCAATTATTTAATCACAATTTAAACCGTCATTCACATTCTGCTAACAGAAAACATGTAAATATAATTATTTAAAAGTGAACTTACTAACTGCTGGGATGTTGCTGACTTTCAATACACATAGAGTCCTCTAGGATTTAAGACTATCTGATAAAGGACTTAGAATTTAATATCGCCCAATTTTCTCCAACAGGCAGAACAGAGCACATCCCTGAATAGTTTTGAATTAGTTACATGCTTCAGAAAATGAAGCAGCTATTTTTTATACAAGCAAAACTACTATATTATTTTTATGCAAAGTTATGTCTACATTCAACTCAGAAGTATTACTTCAGCTCCTATTGACAAGCCCAAGCTAACTTAAAACTATCAAGCATGGTAACAATTCAACCATGGCTCAGAGAAAACACCAAACTGAGGTTTTATAGCCTCCTCTCTTCAGCATTTCCCTCCTATATCTTATGCAACTTCTACAACAGTTTTGAACTAGTTAGATTGACAGCTTTACAGATAGCTCAGGCTTTTATATTTACATAAACTTTAGTTACATCTGACAGCAAATATAATCTCAGAATTTTTCTTCTACTCTGACAACAGCCATCATTGCTGCACAGATTCTTAAAGAAACAAGGCTGTTCTTGCACATAGGTTCCATGAAGTCTCTTCACAATAAACAGATCTGCATAGTAGCTTATGATTTCCCCTGCTCATACAGAATTTTCCACAGAACTTTCTCTTTCTGAGACCCTGTGAAACTTATTTGCCCAAATCTTAAAAACTTTCTCCTTCATAGAGCTTTCATTTTTGAAGTAATTTAAAACTGGTGAAAATATGCTATTATTTCTTCACTGCTGAACTACCAGCTATTAGAATAGTCGTTCTGTGTACTCAATTACTCATTAACCAGCATTGTTTTTTCCTTTCAGCACAGAAATTCAGTCAAATCGATAACCATTTCACATTATCTTATCTACTCGATCTTTGTAAAAGAAAAAATTTGGAGAAATAAATCAGCCTATTACAGCAAGTTCTTTACAAAAAAGATTATTTTTAATATATAAGATATAAAGTTAGATACGGTATTAAATAGAAGCATATTCAAGAGCATTTTGCAGAAGCCAGCAACAACAGCTGTGTTGTGTTGCCCTCTTCAGGTCAGTAGCAGTCATGTTTTCAGTCCTGTTAGACTAGACATTGAACAATCTTCTGACCAAGGGTAAAACTGCACATCTACAGTTTCAAGTAACAGCTAACTCTACCCTACCTACGCTTGAAGTATTATTTCTACAGGGTTTTCAGTCAAAAAACTTTATAGATTGTCTCTACATTGCCTGAACTTCAATACCAATCTTGTGGATTTTCAAAGCATCAGCTGGTGTTTTAAAAGACTACAAAACAACTTCAGTAATGGTAAGCAAGCTTGCAAAGCTCCACTGATTGACCTCATGAAGTAAACTGAAGCTATGCAAACCCCTGTTAGTGAACACAGAGGGTCAGAAAGTCAGAAGCCTTTATAGTGGTGGAAGGCAATGTAGAAGCTAGAAACTGGACCTGAAGTCTGACTAATTCAACCTTGAAATACAGTGAGGCTATTCACCCAAAAGACGACCAAAAAATATTTTCCTAGCTTATTAGTAAAGAACGACAGATTCATCATGTTACTTGACTTGAAAGCTTTTCAGGTAGATCCAGTATCCTTCAAAAAATTGGTTTTGGTCAGTTTCTAAGTGCTTGTCATTGTGCAAGTCACATTGCTATATTAATTTTAATAATTAATGGGTTTTTGAATTGATTATTTGAGCTACATAATAGTGTGGAAACAGGAATAAAAAGTCCTTCCTTGTTCGGGAAGGGGTGGTGGTTGGGCTTCCAATATACAGAGCTAGATATTCATAATGTCTTAAAATGTTTAATCTCCCCCTCTCACCTTGATATTTTCAGAGGAGAGGTCAGAGTAGACATGTAAATCTATTTAGACATCTGAAAGCCACACCTTTGACATAAAAAGCAAAGTGCTCTATTTAACTGGTATGTTGCTAAATATGGTGAATTTGAAGCACATTAATAAAGCAATATAACAACTTCTAACTGTAAAGTCTAATCATGACATCTTAAGGGACTTAGAATAGGAAAAAATTTAAGCCTACTACTAAATCAGGCAGTAAAATTAATAACCTAAACCAAAACCCTTAGAAAACAGAGGTAAATGAAAAGGTTGTTTCGATATCATAGCACCAGTATCCAAATAAAGGAATGAACAAGCAATCTTGGATCATTCCTTCTTGGGCCAGCAAACAGACAGTAAACAGCCTGTCTGAATGCAAGTGACTGCCTAAAAAATCTCAAAACTATTTAAGAAAAGTTCCTTTAACTAATTTTCTTTCATAGTTTTGCAATTTTACTCTCGAGAATGAAGTCTAAAGAATTCTGTAGACTCTTAGGACAGACTACAAAGGGAAGGAGGGAGAGAGATTGACAGGAAGCAACATGCAGAGCACAACCAAGAACAAGTGGGTGAGCATGACCCAGTGAGAGTGCGGACAAGTTGGCATGAGACAGCGATATCAAAACTAGAGGATGAGTACAGACTAGGCAGACAACAACAACACTGTTCCCATCTGCAGCACAAGATAGCATGCAGTGGTTTACCAGGGCAGTCTATCAGCATCTGACTAACAAGCACCACTCCAGTGCCTGAAGCCAGAAGTCCTATTGCAGATTGAAGGAAACTTCTCGCCACTTATCAGCCTTACAGTATGTCCAACTGTAAAATGCAAAATCCACCAATATTAACCATGAGGAAGAAGTCCTCATGACAAACTAGCTATAGTACCATACCAGAAAAGTAACACTGTTAGAAGCATGACATATGCAAAGTATTGCAATTATTTTCTCTCTTCAAGTGAAAAAGGCATTCTATTTAACAGTACTACCAGAGAAATGGTTTTATGCAACTGTCATTTGAAGACAGTAGCTTATATCTCTGAAGAGATGATGTGGGGCATATTTACTTATTTTTGAAGCTCCTAAGTAAAAGTGGCACAAAAAAAGTGTTTTTATACTATCTCTGGCAGAAAGTCTGTACCTGTGTCAAAGCTTCAAACGTACAAGTCTCTAGAGACACACTTTAGACTATGACAGTTAGAACAAAATCACCAAATCTCTTAGCTAACTTAAAATTACGTTAGTGACATGCAATCTTTTTCTTCATCTTCTATGGTAGATGCTAGGATTCCAGTCGAATCTTAGCTGCTGCTCTTAAAAGGAGTAGTGCTGTACAAAGCCTTAAAATCACTTGCGCTTAGTTTAGTTCTGAATTACTCAAATACTATGATAGTATTTTTTGCCACCTTTTCCCATCCAATTTGGATACCACAAGGGGTATGATTTATATTATTCTTTAGAAATGATTTTTAATAGACAAGATTTTCAGATGACAGAGCCTTTGAGTTATGAAGATATACTTTTCAATGAAGGTCTGATATCAGATCTTTATTGCATTTCTTTTTCTGCATTTTTAAGAGCTGTAAAAATTGATTTTTCTTAGCTACCATCATCTAAGCACATTTCTTGGAAGGAGAAGAAACAGCTACAAACAGCTACAGCCAAAAAGAACACACCAACCACCACCCTCTATGCACTTCCCTTCACAGAATGTTATTCTAGTATTTTGGGGATAATGGAAAAGAGGGAGAATAAGAGGAGGAACTCTTTCCATTGAAGGCAATGTCTATCAAGTTCCTGACATCCAACTGCACAGGTTTATTTACCTACAGAACCGCTGTACAAGAATACACAAGGGATGAATGCATAACTTATTATGAACCCAGACTAACCTGACAGATATTTATGCAAGAATATGGAAATAATCAACAAGAATGCAAAGTTGACTTTTGTTAACAGTAAGAGAATGTGAATTCTGTTGGGTTGAGGATAAATAGATTTCAAGAATATTTTCATGTGTTTCAGTATATGCAAGCCTGTCACTGAGTACTGCAAATTTCTGTTGAAATTATAGAAATTAATTTCCTGTTAATTTCAGAGCTTTCACAACACTTTCTGAAAACTCCTCTAAACACCACCTTTTATGATGAGCAGTTGGCAGTACAGAAAGCAACAAGACAAACAAAAAAAGCTAGAAACACCTGCATCCACCTTCTAAGAAAGAGGAACATGACTGAAAATATCAAGAAATGTTAAGAACAGCAGCACTGAAAATAATATTTCACTCTCAACTTTCTCAAAGGCTGTCTCAGCATCATCTTTATTTATGTTTGGTCTTCTATTCTTAATTAGATATTTGGGGTTTAAACTATACCAAGTAAAGGTTTCCAACTGAATAGCTAATGTGAAGATCAGCACTACAGAATATTAGTATAAAAACAGAATTTATTTTTTTTAAGAAAACTTTACTAGCGTAAAATCACACGATATCAAAATTTCACTCAAGTCTTAAGTCCTCTAAGTTATTAAAAAAAAAAACAAAATTTTCACTTCATGTATCCATGCATGTGTTTTTTATAGAAAGTTTTTTGTTTAAAGTCTATTAGAGAATACCAACTCAGTTGTCCAACAGAAATAATGCTGAGCAAAGTGCTTTTCCTGATGTATACTTTTTGATACCTAGACTAACCTTGTCATCTGCTATGATAACCAATTTCCGTTCTCAACCTAAGGTTTCAGTATGACAGTGAATCTCTTGTATCTAACATTAAAAAAATATTTCAGTCTCATAGCAACACTGATGGTCTTACAGATTTTAATGTGTCACTAAAACCTGCTATGAAGCAGTAACATTATTCACAAGACTTTTTTTTTTTCATGTGACAGGTGCAAAACAAATGTAAATAACTGAAAATGTTTCAAAGCCAGATCAGAGAAGAATTCTAATTGATGAGAGACTACATTGCTTTTAACCACGCTTAGTTCTGAAGTTCACCACGACCATAATGCTATAAAAACAAACATAAAAAAACTGGAGACTTATTCCTTGGAATCCTTACAAACAAACTGCTGAGAAAAACACCACCGGTGTGTTAGATCAGCAAAAAAAAAAAAAAAAGAAAATCGAAGATCGTTTGGTATTGTAAAATACATAATAAAAGAAAAGGTAAGAACTGGACACAAGATCTGTGCCTCTAAATTTCACTTTGTAACACCAGCAAGAAAAGAAGCCTACACAGTGGTTAAGGGAATAAGTGATGATTCTCAAGTGTTTGATTTACCCATTTCAAAGCACATTTTGCATTCAAAGTAGGCTCCATGCTTAGTTTTTACACATCAAACTACCATCTATACAAGCTTTAGCACATTCTCAATTACTCACATAGGACACAATGAATGGTAAACATTTATTAGAATAAACACAACCCAGTTTGTCCTTACTAATTCACACAAGCTTTCACCATAGTGTTAGAAAAGGGTAAGTATTATGAAAAGCCATGATGATGACATATGAAAGCTCAGGTGAAGAGTTCAATAAAATTGATTTTATTTTGTTGTCTCCTACCTGATAAATTCTAAATGGGATGTAACGAAATCCACTATCTTCTGGAGGATACTCCATGAGTTTTCGATTTATAGCCCAAAATTGCTCAAATTTATCTGTGAAGGTAAAAACAGATTTTGTTAATATTAGTAACATGCCTAATTCTTCAGCAATAAGAGATAAATGAAGCATGATTGAAACAATGTGCAAATGCAAACTTTTCTTACCGGAGTTCACTCTGTAAAAATTTATTTTCTCCATATTTCTCTTCCCTATTTAGTCTCAAGCCAGAGAAAAGCCATCTGCATTTTCCTATGAAAATAGTGATGTGATGACTTAAACTGAAAGAGAAAGCAACCTGAAGCCACATCACATCTTCCAGTGCCAGAGAAATGAGCCACTACCTCAGTTAACACTGTCTGCTTCTACACTCTTGGCTAGTACTGGTCCACACTGCTTCACAGTTTGTTAAAAACATCTACTTATTCTTAACTATAGATGAACAACAGATGCAAAGCATAGATTAACTGAAAAACAGGCGAAAAAATTCTCAGAGCGTTTACATTTGTATATGAAAGTCTTAAAATAATCCCCAATGACATATGAACTAATCTGAAAGTACACTGCCAGTTTCACAAGACAGACTGGAAATAAAATTATGTTTGAAAAATATTTTTGTTAATATTATGCATACAACTAGGTTTAGCAAAACAGCTACAGGTAACACACCATTTTCATCCTGTTCAGACAATACAAGAACTGAACAGTATATAGAGCTTACAATTTGTTAAGGTCAACACAGGTCTAAAACTATATATATATATAGATTTTTTTTTTTTTTTTTTTAGATTTTAAATCAAAAATCCATTTAAAAAAAAAAAAAGGGCTGA
>VXAB01010579.1:365379-388660 GCA_013399175.1 Odontophorus gujanensis | reverse complement strand
TTTTTTTTTTTGCAGATTTAAATCAAGTACTCAATTCAAGAAAACCAATAGAAAAATTAACAGAAAGAAATAAGAAGGGCTGCAATGAATAAAGCTGCCACTAACCTCAATGGAGAAGGCAAATTTAAAAAGAGAAGAGCAAGGGATAAGTTTCCTTATAGGGCCTAACATTTAAGGCACAAAATACAGCAGCTGGGTCTTCAGCAAGAACATAGTTTCAGATTCTTTCCTCAGAGCAATGCTGAGCCTCATTGTTAAGAGAATTCAACCACTGTGAATCAAGATCAAACTTAGAAATCTGATCAAAGCTTCCAGCTTCCAAAACTGTTGCAACTGCAGAAAACTAAAATCATTTGAGATTTGCTTCTCCTGAACATGCAGTACCAGACATTTGTCAGTGCGACAAAGGATGCAGTGAATACACAGAGCAGAGTTTCTAAGTTGCTGCTTTTCCTGACTGAATATGACACAAAATTTCAGAAACAGTAAGCAAACTTCTGCCAGGCATTCTGCTGCAGCATTTCCTGATATCTATTTCAGAAAGTATTTCCACACCCTTCTTTCCTGATTAGAGCAGCACCTCTGGGTATGTATGTGCCTGAGCTGCAAGGTGCTTGACAGCTAACCTGCTGGAGACTTCAGCTGTGACAACGATGACCCTAGAACTAGCTGTGCCCAAAATTTGCCCTACATTTGCAAACCCCAGCCTACAGAGTCAGATATTTACTCATACAATGAGCAAAGAGAATGACAGCAGTTTTCGAATGAGCTCTGATAGCAGGAAGGTACACAACCTCTTTCCAAAAGTGATGCCACTACAGGTTCCGCTTCTACTGTCCTACCACCAACATTTGCATCTGATATCATGGGCCAACATAATCAACGAGGAGGCATTACTTTTGGAGTAGCCCTCATACAATAGTCAGAGGTGTTAAGACACATAATGCAGTGGAGGTAGAGCATTATCTAAAGATATCCAAGATAAGTCTTCCTCAACATTCTACTGCTGTCCTTCAAATAACCTTACACAGAGATTTTTATTTTTTATTTTTTAATCACCGGAAGCTGATTTGAGTGTAAGAAAATTACCACAAAATTTTAAAGAATGCAGGAAAAGGTTACCCAGTCTGCATGCACACTAATACATACAACCTAGCAGGAGTTTTTATTAGCATCAAGCACATAGGCTTAATGCTAGAACTGCACATTTTTAAACTGCATGAGCAGCAAATTTAGAATTTTAAGCTTAAAGAAAAAAAAAGATACCCAATTCTCCTCCCCAAATCCTTCTGAAAATGAGTAAAAGGAGATAGTACTCACCCATCTTTGTGCCAGTACCTTCCATTTATACAAAACTGACATAAGGAAGCTACTAACAATATTGTAGGCAACAACTTACTAGAGCATTAACTACATAGGACTTAAAGGCACAAAGCTGCTGGACAGAAGTTTAACAGTCAAAACTGAATTTTCACCAAGCCAGTAACCACGGAAGAGTTTTGCACAAATCAGCAAAAGCGGTCGATATGCTCATTTCCCTCACTCCAGAGAATGTTATGCAGGGTATGTAACATCTAGATTCCCATACTGTCAAAAACAATTACTTCTGTTTTCCGTGATCAGTTCTAAAGAAAATGCTTGACCAATACATTAAAATTTCTGTATTAGCAAAATCAGTACTTGCAAAAAAACAAGATGTCTGCATCTGAAAAAACAGTATTTCAATTAATGGTAATAAAATTCAAACAGAAATGTTAAATTAGTGATAGCAGAAAAATTTCAGATGACTACTAATCACATTACTTAAACAAGAGCTTTACATATGTTTGCCACAAGCAGCTTATAAAACCCTTTTCCTCTGAATTTTATGTCAATGATCAGAAAGTTAATAACCAAACAATGGAAGAGAGATCCAGTTGAAAGAAACCTATTAGTTGTCATTTATATTTATAAATACATATTTATTAAAAATGCAGCCAGTAGATAGCCTTCAGTACAACATACATGCACTGAATCTACAAAGTTTTGAAAATATATTTAGATATACACAGAAATAGTAAGAGATGACAAATCCACAAGAACAATGTCATCATAGTCTCAGTATACCAAATCACTAAGCAACAAATTAAATAGTCTAGTAAGCTACATAATGCATTTGGTGCTCAGATAACTCACTGAAATTGTTAATGCCCTCAGAACTCCCTTTAAAATTGTTTAAGACAGCTACAAAAAAAACAAAACAAACAAACAAAGCCATCAACAAAACACCACACTGAGAATTATGGTTTCCTCCATTAAGCAGAACTGGAAATGATTTAAATAACTGAAATTAATCCAAATACATAATGGTTACTCTAAAAAGCTGTTAGTAACTCCAGTCATAGCTTAGAATACCTTTGTTGTTGTTAACAGGCAGCAATGCTGGAATCTTTAATATTAAGCAGCATTAATTAAGGATCAGTGCAGACGGAATTTCCAAGGATGGACTTCTTAGGCTGAGACATGTTCTTGAGACAATCAGAAAAATCAGTATTCATTCACATTAGTATGCTACAGTCATTCCCGGAAACTCAAGTGCACACTTCAAACGAACAACCTGAATATGGGTAATTATCACAGAATGATAAATTACATCCAGAGTAGCTTCCACTAAAACAGTGGTCAATGCATATAGCCTGGCAAAATGAAGTTCTCAATGTAGAAGGGTGACAAAAAGAACAAAAAAAGCTTTTTAAACTTAACAGCAGAAGAATTATTATACATCAGAATTATTTTTCTCTGCATGTGGCACTTGCAACTATTAACAGAATACTGATTCCAGAATTCAATATTTTTCAACAAGGCTGCAGAGAAGGTTTGAATAACAAAAAAAATTACATGCAGAAATGAGGGAAAGATTACTGCTTAAATTCAAAAAGGAAACAGCAATTCTGGGCATTTATCTTCCTGTATAATTTTTAAAGAATCAGAAAAAAAAAAACACCAATCCAACAAGTAGGTGTAACACCCAGGTTATCAGTTACGCATGATTTTTTTCTGTATGATTCATTGTTTCTTCTTAAAGACATACAGTTTTTGTTTTTTTTTGTTTTTTTTAAAGCTGCTTGGAATTCAGTTCTAACTCTGTACAAACAATAGCAATTCACAGCTAGCATTAAAATGTATCCAATTCTTGAGTCAAAAAACTCAAACTTTTTTCTTCTATTCTCAGTGGTTCACCACTGTCCAATAACCATATGAACCACAGAAATGATGTACAGCTTGAGCAGAATCAACCATAACATTAACAACTGACATAACAGAATCGTGGGAAAAATTAGACTAGAAGTGCCTTTGGAGAAGAGGTTTTGGAATACAAGATCCCGTCCAGAACAGAGCTACCCACATTAAGTTAAATGTATTTGCTCAAGGCAGAAAAGCTGTTTTCACTGTCTCCAAGGTTAGACAGCACCCTGGGCAATGAGCTCACATTTTACCACTTTCACACACCTCCCTTTATCCCAACAGAATCCCTCCAAGTGTAACCATCTTTTGTACGTGTCAAACTCCACACTCAATGGAGGCACACCCAAGAGGAGTCAGAACTCCATTTTTCTTTCCAATTTCTCCCTTCAGGTAGTGGAAAGCTGCTGTTTAATCCATCCTTAGGCTCTCTTCCACAGGCAAAAATATACAGATTCTTCTATTGCAGCATATATTCCGGACTCCTAGTTGTTCTAACAGCATTCTATGGATTCTCTGCTGCTTGCTACCATTTCTATTGTCACAGAGTTTCAAGGTGGACACAGCACTCCCAGTGCATCTTCACTAGTGCTGAGTCAACAGGCATAACTACCATATAATAACTATTACACCAGGGGACACAAAGTTTATTTGTCTTTTCAGGATGACTTCAGACAAGATCAACTATCAGATGCATATAGAGAGGAAGTTAGAAACATTCTACTTAATGTGACAGAAGCTAGCAACAGAAACATGGAAATAATTTTCATATCATAGGTAGTAAAGTAGCAACACAATGTTAATTTATGCATCTCAAATAGTTGTAATTTTACCTTATAACTAAAGAATAGTCATTGCTCGTAAAAGTATCCTGATGGAATGATTTCCCCAGTAGTTTTGGGTATCCTCCAAATTCTCACTGAGTTGCTGCGTTACTACATAATATGATAGAAAACCAGTAAACACTAAAATTTTAAAGTCAAGCACAAACAGACTTGGCCTGCCCACTCTAAATGAATAAGCCATGGAATCATATTGAAAGCATATACCATGCTAACAATCTCAAGTACTAACAATAATGAAGTACAGTGGATACGGGCTCCAAGGTCAGCTACCAGCATCTGTAAAGCCTTTCAGAACCATTATCATGTAAACTAAATTAATTCAGCTCATCTTGCCTGTATGCACTACACCACCAGTGTTTAGAAGTACAGAAGAATTAGGAGAAACTTCATATACAGTTAGCTGTAAATTCTAGTTAAAAATATAAATTCATAAGCCATGGTGTAAGATTAGCAATGGATTAAGCACAAGGAAAGAAAAGGATTTCTCCCCTAATACTCTGCAGTTAGGTTTGAGATCAGCATACTTCATGCAAATATTCCTATGCTACATTTTTTCTACTAGTTCTCAAATAAAAGTGGTGTTCTAAAGATAACTAAAGATTCAAAGCATACTGCTTAAATTTTGCAGGCTAACAGGATATTCTGAAAGCAGTATGACAAAGCAGCATTTGGGGTCTGACAGATAATGCAATATATGAGAAGGGTTTGCCTTCCCCTTTCTCCATGAAGCAGTCACACCTTACCAACATTCTTTTCACTTACTAAACATCCTCCCTAAACAGAAGTTTCATTAACTACGCTGTTTCCTCAACACTACCTCCCTTCTTTTCTGGGTCATCAATTTATCTGGAAGAAAGTAGTCCCTTTCATTCCTACCTTCTTTCCATTATTTATATGTGAGAACACATACCTCCTACTTAAATTAAGCTTTCTTTGCAGCCTAAAAACAGGAGATCTGAGTAGGTATTGTGACTTAAACTGAAAGGAAAGTACTGCTGACTATTAAACAAAAACACAATCATTTTGAAACACAACTCACAGGCTAGATAAAAGCAGAACAGCAGGGCTTGTTGTAGACCTCCCTGGATTAGTCAGAGTTTAAATGACTCCTGATAATTTTACTCATCTCCAGTCTTCTGGACCAAATCCAGACAGCCTGAATACTTTAAATGAAAAGAATTCTGTTCTTTAGAGAAGGTCTACTTAGACATTTGGTTAGACTTGTGCCTCCTTCTGCATACTTCAGGGAAATGAAATTATATTCAGGGAGAAGGTGCTATGAAGAGAACAGGATGCAGTTAAAAAAAAAAAAAAGACGGTTCTGTATCACTTGTATCTAACTAAATTTAGTATTGGGGGGGTCGAGGGGGGGGAAACGACTGGCAGTTTAGAACCACAATATTGCACTTTTGTGGGTGCATCACTAGGTTAGACATTTATGCATACAGGGTAACACAGCAGTAAACACTACAGAACTAATGCTGAAGTCAGTAACAATCCACTATCACAAAAAGCAAAACACGACACCCCAGAAAATCCCAGGGAAGGCCTGCTCAGATACATCTGATTCATTCTGCTGCTCCAGCCTGACTGAACCTAGCCAGGTTTATTGGCCCCAGCTCAGCACCAAAACAGTTCTGGGCAGAGCTCTTTGAATCCTGCTTTTGCCAGGCTGTTCCAACATCAGCAATCTCAGGATTCAGCATATGCTATGCACTCTTAACTCCCAAAATAAGCAGGTATTGACAATTACTGTAAGAAAAAATAGGCAGTTCAAGAGAATTGTAATGACCAGACCAGAAAGGTAATTTTATTTTTTTAATTCCTCTTAAACAATAAGCACATTTTCAAAGAACAGCTGCTCTGTCTTTCTGAAGTAAAACAAATCTCTGCAAACAGAACATCACTATTTTGGTAGAAATAAAGGGAAGAAGGAAAAAAGATGGCTTTGTGATGTGAAAGCTAACAGCTTGTTCATTCCTTCTCTTGCTGATTTTCTACATACATATTGCCTAATTTAGGTTTCAGATGATGAGTTGTGATGACAGATTTCTTCAGTTACCTACACATGCTTATCACCTTGGACTGAGGTAAAGAACAGCGTCACTTCTATTGGTTCCTCACAAGAGGAAACACACACATCATAGCTGTGGGCCATGCAGCACAAAAGACACTGATAACGTATGGCAGTTTTAGCTCCCAGAGAGTGAAACATTTCAAAATAGGAATGTGATAACCCAGAAATATGTGACATATGCCCCTCAAATAAAGCAAAACAAAAAAACAAAAAACACAGGACTGTTTTAAGTATGAAACTGAGAAATAGAGAAAATATAGGTCTCGTTCTGTCAGTAAGGTGAGAAACAAAATCACATGAATTTAAAAAATATTCCAAATGTCTGTAGAACTTTTCTTCTTTAATAAGAACAATTCAGCATGGCCATACGCTCACACTGTAGGTAAGCCCTACAGTATGAATAAGCATTACATTCTTTTTCCATAATATTTTCAGTAAAATAATGACTTCATTATATTTTAAAATATATAAAGAAGCCTTAAAAGTGGTCACGAGATTTTACTGTTTATTTTGCCCACTTATGCATCTGAAACATCAAGTCCAGCCTTTACCAGCTATAAAGGATGCTTGTGAAAACTTAAGAGTATAGTTGCCTCTCTACCCACATCTGATGAAAAGCAGCTGTGCCAAGTCTAAAAACCTTCTTTTATCGGAACTATCATATACTGAAAGTTATAGACAGTAATTCTTTGAACAATGCAAGAAATATAGCTCTCACCCTAAAAAGAGTTGAAATCTCATTTGTTTGATCCTAAGTCATTATTAGGCCCACAGTGTGAATATTTCAAAGCAGAATGCCTTTTTCTACCACAGAAGGCCAGAAGAAACAGCCACCCACTTGAAAATCCTTTTTACCCATGATAAAAACAGCCATAACATCATTATAGCAAGAACATCAGTAACATTTTCCATCATTTCTGACCAAGGAATTTCAGCAATTCTTACAAAGGAGCAGAGGTTAGCGTAGCTACATACCCTGTCTTTACTGCTCCCCTACCACATTCAGGCACCCATGATACTGGTCAAAATTAAGACAGCACAAATGCAGCCAGCCCAAAGAAGTGCTCTACCTAAGGAAATATCTACTTTATGGACAAAAATCAACTAACTGAAGTCTGAGGAACAAGCAAAACCACAGTTCAGCCAATAGGCAGAAAAATAAATTACCTCCTTCATGTAGTAGCAGACTAATACAAAAATAGAAATAGTGGAAAGAGGGATACAAAGGGTGTTAGGAATATCTATCAGTTGCTACCAGCCACAAATTCACTATCACAGCTCTGTAGATGCCCTTTCAGGGAGCCTACAGCCACTGGAAAAGTTTATCGTGTTACCCACTCTAGTACTTTCTTCTCAACAGAAATATTTATATCAAATTATTCTTGGTAGTTACACTTCCCCAAAAAAGCAAAATAGGATTTTTTTTCACAAAAAAGAAAAAAAACAGTTTTATACTCAAGTAACATATCCCATAGGTATTGGAATCGATCGCTAAGCAGAATAACACTCCCTATATTTCATACAAGAAGGAAATTATTTGAAGTTTCACAGAAACAAACCCTGTAGATGTATCATAACTTACAAGGCAGTTATTGCAAATGCTACTTTCTTTTCTTTTTTGTGGTGATTCTTTCTTGTTTCACAAAGAGGTTTAAAATTACTACATCTCAAACGAAAGCCTATAAAAACACTGAAAAATATAACGTGCTTAAAAAGAGTTTTCTTGGTTTCACAAGTTTTTCTTGTTTCATTTTTATAAAGACCTGAGAAATTAAAATTAGCATTTGAAAGTATTCTAAAGATTGTTTAAACTTCACATTTAGGTGTCAGATTCCACAGGTGTGATTTCTCACTAAATACAGTGAAACCTTCCTAAATACAGTTCAATCTTGCTAAGCAACCTCTGTTCTTAACAACAGTAAAGTCCAGTGTGCCTAGAACTGAAGATAGACAAATAATCAACTAAAAGAATCTGAGATGAGCACAGAAAGAACACTGTCTACTTGTTCTCTTATCTTAGAACACTGAAGGCATACATTAGAGGTTCTATAATTTCTGCTTAAATAAAGAATCTTAACTGCACAAATAAATAGTATGAGTTATCTGTTCTGCCATTAACATAATTTGCTCACATTAGAGGTCTTGTAGCTTTAACTGTAACAAGAATTAATATAAAGAGCACAAAGTGTGCTACTGCAAATATATCAACAGGAGTAAGGGACAGGGTTTCATTTTCAATAAAGCTAATTGTTCTCAACGTAGAAAAGTGTGCTGGCACAGCATTTTGCTTCTCTTGAACTGAACTGCTTGCAAGACAAATGCTACTAAACCAGAATAGTTTTCTTACAGAATTATAAATGTGCAGTTTCAATTGACTTGTGACAATACAGGCTTTAGGGATACGTATTTTCTTACGAATTCTTAGTCCTAGATGACCAGAACACTTTATTTACTAATACACTCACTGTAAATTTACATCAGTCAGCTTGCTATTGATATCTACAACAATCTCTCAAGCAGTTAAACTATTTCGAATTGAACCAGATAAATTCATTTTTACCTCACAAGTTTTGCACATATTTAATGCATCTCTCAAGATCCTACTAGTCAAAACATCAGGTTAAGATAACCCTTGAATTTATAACTCTGCTTCAATTGAATCATTATCAGAATCATTACTCCAAGTAAGCACTCAGACTTCAAAATTATGACGAAAGTCCCTTTATCACATAACAGAAAAAAAAAATTGAAAACCCACACATTCATTAAATAAACACACCAAAACAAAAACAATTTGACACCTCACTGTCTAAAGCAAACACAGGCCTTAAAACTTCCTGCATTCAGAGTTTTTCCCATTCTGCTTAATTTTAACACGCAGAGTCACAGAATTGTAGGGGCTGGAAGGAACCCCCATAGATTATCTAGCTCAACCTCGCTGCCAGAGCAGGCTCTCTAGACCAAGCTGCACACAGGAAGAAGTTAATTCTGTTTAGTGTCTCAACATACTTAAATGTGTTAACTCTTAAATCTTCCATAAATCTGCCATTAATGATGTAACAACTTCAGAGAACAGGAAAACATACTGAAAGTTACTTTGCCAGTCAGTAACTTCTGAAAACTATAAACAACTTTTCAACCTACAGGCCTCAGAGATCCATGATAAGTAGGAAGAGACACCGAAAACAAATGAAGTTATGTTTTACATTGCAATATAGATTCATGCTCTCTGTTTAAAGGAGGAGCATTAGATGTATAATGTTCTGCTCTGAATTATTTTGCTGATTTTTTCAAAGTCAATACTCACCAATAAGAGACCTTTGTGAAAGCCACAGTAATACCAGGAAAAACATTTTAAATTTGGCAAGGGTGGAGGGAGTAAAATTTATTAATCTACAAAGCAAGTTTATTGAAAGTCCACATCTCTAATTTATACTTAAGGACTGTCATTGATAGATCATAGGAGAGCTATTTCTCTTTTTACAATCTCAGATAGTTCAAGGTGAACACCACTTATACCCCCAGTGTGACCATCAGTTGCATGAAAGTACACAAAGTATTTTGCTGCTGGTTTTGTTTTGTTTAAACAGTTACAACTCAACTCAATTCACTACTCAACTTCAAGTTCCTTGAATATCCCAAGGTACTTTTGGGCTATCACATAATTACTGTTCTTTTTAATAAAATAGATCTTTTCCATGACATATTTTAAGTAATTTATTAGCATGGTAGTACTAAACATAATTAATATTTGATGCAGTGTATTACCATTCTGTAACCCCATCCACAGTTGCTTATGATCCTTTTTTTGCATCTCATTGATGACTTGACTTTTGTGCTTTAAAGCATCTGCTTCTTTTATGCAAGCCATAAAATGAGCTTCAATCACATCCTTAGAATGGCAGTGTAGAAGATCCTTTTCTGGAAAATTCTACAAAGAGAAAAATAGATCAAGAGAAATAAATGTATCACAGACCTCAGAAGATGAAGAATAAAAGATTATTTTAGTCTGGTTGATACTTATACAACAGAAGCAGACCACAACTTTCTACTTGTTATAGATAACATCTATTTTCTCACTCATGAAAGAAAGGTTTAGCAGTGAAAAATGTTCAAAAAAATTGAACAATTTTCTGTAAAACTAGGAATTACTCTAAATTACTCAACCTCAACTTGAATGTTTAAATACAAAGGTGGATGTATCTAGGCCCTTACCTACCTTCCAAATTCAGGAAAGTGTTTTAATATGCTTTCAAGCATATGTTCAATACTGTAGCAATTCCTACCACTTCTCAATGAAGTTTACATATAAAAGGTTTCCTCCAGTTATCATAATCCACTTATATGAATTACAGCATATAAATCCATTAAGAAACATTTATTCTCAAAGATGCTGAGAATCTTGACCAATTTTACTTAATACATAGGTCTGTTAGACTGTGTAACGATTCCACACCCTTTTTAGTTCATTACCATTGGTGCAGAGCATTCAACATTGCAGATGTACAATTATTACTCAGAAGGTGATAAATAGCACATCTAGTACATCCCTTGCTTGAGCAGGGATACCCAGAGTGGGTGCTCAAGCCCACATCCATGATGGTTTTGAAAATCTCCAAGGAGGAGGGCCCACAGCCTCCCTGGGAAACTATGTCAGTGCTCTGTCACCTGCACAGCACAGAAGTATCTCCTGGTGTTCCAGTTTGTGCCTACTAGGCATCACTGAAGAAAAAACTAGCTCCATCCTCATTGCACCCCCCCTTCAGGTATTAACAAGTATTGTAAGATCCCCAAAATTCTTCCCTTCTCTAGGCTTAATATTTCACACAGTGCTTTCCCTATGACATTGAACCCTGACTCTGGAATCTGTGTGTCAAGAAGAGCATTATCTTCTAAAACCATGAATGTGATGCGAAAAGAAGACTGCTAACTTATTTTCCCTGAAAATACATACAGTTTGGTACCTAACTTGACAAAGAAGTGCTATTGTTACTTCAAACTGATGGACATAGGGCCAACTAGAATAAAGAGGACACAGATAAAGTTTGTTTGTTATATGAGTTTGGCCAAGTAGAAAGACTTTAGAGAGGATGAGCAAGAAATGGAAGTTCTTTCCAGAGCAAAGCTCACTTTCTCTCCTACAATGCTGTGTGTCTAAGCTTAATGGGGTCCAAGATGAATGGAACACATTTGTGGGATTGTTATTTGCCAGCTGACACCTGCAAGAGTGTGTAAAATGCCTTTAGAAGTTTAAAAACTTGTTCAAATGAAGTATACTCTGATAACCAATCCAGAAAAAAAGAACAATCAGAAATATCACATCTCAAAAACAAAAAAGGTCTTTACATGCAAGAATTCAAAGCAAGACACCGGTATCCGTCAAAAAAGAGGGAAGAACAACCATACCTAAAGCCAAGTAATATGGGAACCTACAAACTGACTTTCACAGTCTGAGGTTTAAGGTTTAGTTAGCTTTGAGAAAACAAAAAATTTGAGAACTATTTTGTTACTTAAGTCTAAGTATTGAACTGCTGGGTCTTTAGATACATATATATATTTCTTTTTTTCTTCTTCAAGTTTTTCTACAAACTAAGATATCCACAGTGGTTTTCCTTCAATGAATTTCAAATGACAGCAAATGGCACTCCTTGGGGATGTGTTCTACAGGACATACACAGCATAGTCTACAGAACAGCAAGGAGACAACTGATCAAAGCAAGTTGGACTAATAGAAAGTAGTACAAAGGTGTAAGATGATTCACTTTTCCAGCTTCTAAGTGGTAATACACTGGAAGACATTCCCAAGATCTTGGCACTGTCTCTTTTCCTTTAGATGAAAAACACTGGTACATTTCTATTCAGCACTATGAGTAGAAGCTGAAAAACCTTAGCACAAAAGAGGTAAGTTAAAAAACAACACTGCTGTATCTACTACACACATACTAGTCTCTAAATTTCACCTACATGAGACTACCAACATAAAACATGGCATCCTCACTTACATAAAATATGGTATAGAAGAAGAAACTTCTGTACTTAAATACGTAGCACTTTCTTGTTTGTTTTTAAGTTCTACTTGCCTATACAGAAATAGTGAAATGTAAATAACTTGACTCAGTTCCCTGAAGAAACAATCGTAAACAAGCTGGTAGTCACCTTTGGTTATGCAACTATGAGATTTGCAAAAAGCTTTAAGAGATCTCACTGGCAGTTTTAATTCAAACACTCCTACTACTGAAGTCCTATTCCCTCTATATCCTGTATCTTCTAAAGACAGGTTATTAAGGGTTGATCATGACTGTCTTAGAAAGCTTAAGTACTGCAGGTTTTGCTTCACGTACAAGTAGACATTTACAGTATAATTTCAGGCATAAAGAGGAAAGTATTATCTGAACAGACAGAAGCACTAAGTAACTTCTTATATAAAACTGTTCCAAAACCATAGCAGATAATTTCAGCAGTCTGGTTTCGAAACTCCATTCCACCCAGGTTTATGTATCACCTCTAGTAAAAACAGGTGTTTTGTGAACAGTGACAGTCAGTATTAGGGTAATTTTTCAGAAAAATTACACCAATAATATGGCATTAAATGCCATAAGGAACATATCCAGTGGCAGAGGAAAGGTCCATGTGTTTGTGTTTAGTCACCATCAGCAGTCTTTTCTTAAAGAAAATTTTGGTTTTTTAAGAAAAGAAACAAATCCCCACGCCTCATTTATACTTCGGTTTTCAGTGTCTCCTAACAGTTCTATAATTTATGTACTATGTGGAAAAGCACTTTCTTTTCAGTCCATGAGACTCTACTTTGAACTAAGAAAACCAAGAATGGAAGACAGCTAGCTGATGCCAGACAAAAGCAGTTGGAACTTCTCCTTCCCTACATCAGGTCATGCGTGGAAAAACAGGGGCCAGCAGGTGAGGGCTTCAGCAAAAGAAAACTGTTTGCCTTTCACCTGGCATATCCGCTTTACCTTCCTCTTCCAGTGAGGGCATTTCCAGAGCAGTTCATTGCCTACTGCCAACTACCCAAAATCCAGAGAGCTGGTTACCATGCTGAGAACATAAGTAATGCTATGCAAGCTGAATTTAATGGGAAACGATAAAGTTTCCTTCTTTTCCATAAAGCTATAACTTAATAACAGAAGCAACTTCCCAGACTACAATTTCACAGGATTCTCAGACCTTAGTACTCTGTTCAGATACATCAACTATGACTATTAAAGGCAACCACAGTTCAGTTTTACTAGAGAGATAAATAATTGCTGTCTTATTGCATACCTCTAGCAGATATGAATAAATTGTTTCTTCAACAAAAGGAATAATTGTGTTCTTTATCTGACTGCATACTTTTGTAAAAGAAAGGAGAAACTTGCAACAGCAAGAACTAAAGCATGGAAAAATCTAACAGTAGCTAAAATAAATAACATACATGATTCTTTGAAGAGTAACTACACACCAATGAAAAGAATAACACAGGCAGCAATCCGCCTAGACTCTTTAATCTGTAAAGAATTGTAACACACGAAAATGCCTTCAACAGTTTGACATACTTTGATACATTTTGGTTATGTTTTCACTTTAAGCATTAAGGTGGGCTACTTTAAACAAGCTTTCAAATTACATCAAAAACAGGAAAAGAGAATAAGCAGGTGCTTAATCCAAGGAGTTATGGTCTTAAAAACTAAGTTACAAAAACTTCTAAAATAGCACTTCCTTAGCAGTAAATTATTCCTGCCAATTTTTAATGTATCCCTTCGAGTAAAACTTAAATTAGCTGATCTCCTGGCAAGCAGCAATATACCGACAGTTGAAGTCAGTTTTCATCGCCACATGAAACTGAAAATCATCGTGGTGCTGCAATTCATTTCTCAAGACAGCTCAATTTGGGATGGCAACATCCTCTCCTTGTCACTGTTAGTCTTCCAGAGCTCTCAGGAGGTGCAACAACTAAATCACAATCTATGAAACCAGACACCCTACAGTTTCTTCAAAACAGCCTGGAAGTTTCTTTACCCCACCCCTCTTTGACATATATCAGAAGTGTGGTAATTATAATGGCTTCAAAAACATTCATTCACTTTTAAAGTTTCAATATGCAAAATTATATATCATAAGAACAATTATACATCATAAGAACACACAATTCCAGTGTATACTCCCAAAATGAATTACACCACTGTGACTAGAAAGATCTTTTATAAAAACATCTTCAAGAGAGGAATAGTTTGAATGAAAACATTCAATACCACTGCTTCTTAGCATGCCTTCCAGTATGCTCAAATCTCACACACTGAAGGCAAGCTTATTAATTCAGCGCTTTCCTTTGAATATTTTCCTCTTTTATTGTTTCTTTTATACCTTTATAGTACTACAACAACAAACCAACATTTCATAGTTAAACATCATGATTTTTGCTTGTGGTTCTGACTTCAAAACATAGCTGGCACCACCTTCTCAATGCGTTTCAGACTATGAAAGAATTTGCTGCAAGTACTCCTCTGAGCAAAGATCAGTAGTGGCATGAAGTCATATCTAATGGTTTTACAATGCGTAATCAAAGTAACTTCTCTCCTGTGACTAAACTGTCACCAGACCCAACTCATTTTACTCAGTTCTCTACAGAGGACTCACACAAAGTATAACTTCAAAGAATGACAGCAACTCCCTGACTTCAAGGATTTCCGCAGTATCTCGTATCTATGTTAACGTGCTCAAAGGGATGAGTACTTTTCAAGTTAACTTGAAATGACTGAATTAAAAATGTTTTGAAAAGTTCTTCTTTTTATCCACTCAATTGTACTTGATACAATCTCATAACTTATCTTGAAAAATGATTTTGGACTTTAAGATTATAACAGAATCATTTTCAAAAGGTCATGTTGAAATCACATACAAGCTCATGGAAAACAACTGTAGATTTTCAGGATATTTTAGCTGCTTCCTGAAGAACAAACATTCTACTCATTAGACAGTCCTACCATCTACCTGTTTGTAAAATAGAACAATTATTTTTTTTTTCATAACTTCTGAATTTCATGTAATACTGCGCTCAGTTCATCTTAATCTAAGGTGTATTTCAATTTTACCTTGAAATGCACTGTGATGCTCCAAGGAAGGGCTGTATTTGATGCATGCAAATCAAACAGCAAACCAATTGGGTAATGCCTAGAAAATAAAAAGATTAAATGAATATAGAAACTGTGCATTTAATTCTACATAGAACAGTTAGAATATTTACATAAAGAAATTAGCCATTTTCATCCCACAGCTCGTGTTCATTTCAGTTTATTCAAAAAAAAAGTTACACAGACAGGTATGATTGACTTACAGTTCATAGTAAAATCAGGCCTGGAATTCACATGTGCAATACGTGAACCAGCGTTCTCAGTGCTGTGCTCACCAAACACTGCTACCATTGCAACAGCATAAGCAGCCTACAGGTGCCCCGTGGAATCCTTCAGAATAGTATTTTTAATAAAGAAGCTCAACAATGGTAGCACTAGCTGTTCTGACAGAAGCTGTTCAGACATTTGAAAAAAACAATTTTATCCCATGCTGACCCTTAACATGACTTCTCTCATTTTTAAATGAAGTCATTTTTTAAACGATTTATCTGCAGAAAGGATTAGAAAAAAAAACAACAAAACAAAGACAGATAATGACCTCTTCATCTTTACTATCAAAATCAAAGGGAGGAAAAACAGATTAGAGCTTTGAATTTCAATGGTATTCTTAACTAGAGAACATATACAAAGCTGCTCTCCCCAAACACTCATTTTTGTCTTGTAACTTCACCCCTTTTAAATTTATTAGAAGATACGGTCTCCAGCAATGTAAGTCATACACATCACACACATAAAACGTCCAGTCATTTTGAAAAACTGTTCACTTTTCTTTCAAAAAAATTGCAACAAACTGAAAAGACTTTATTAGATTTCTGATCCTACAAAGAAAGGTGCACACTTAGTTGTAAACCCAACAGCTCAAATAAATTAAATAGGACTGAATCGAGGATACAGAGCCAAGCAAGAATGACTTTCAAAAGTCCAGAAAAGCAGGAACAGTTACTCTAAAGGCACCTGTGTAGAGCCAATTCCCTCCCTCCCTGATATGTCATAAACAGGGTTTTGGCACCCTCTACTGGTAAACATATGTTAAACTAAGTCAAACTAGGTCAAAAACACAAAAGCAAAATAAACAAATAAATAAATGGGCAGAATTCTTGAACTTATCTACAGCATTTGAAACTACTTAAGAGAATAAGGGAAATATACTGAGAAGAGATCTAGAACTGTTTTGTCCTTACAGGGGAGAAAAAGCATACAGATAACATATATTCAGATAAATCCAGATTCAGTGGTAAAAACGTGAACATTAGCACTAAGACATTTTACTAACTGCCAATCACATACTGAGTTCATCAGCAGGGTTTCAGAAAGAGTGCTTTTCCCAGTGAATTAGGTAACAAAATCAGATTTCCTTTGACAATTATATGACCATGAATAGAAATTTCTAATTTTTTTCTGATTTACATTATATACATTATACATATAGCTACAAAAGACACCGAAGCATTAGTAGCAGACATCTATTTTCTATCGAGCGCAGATAACAAAATAAACCTAATCAAGTTTAAGTAAAATCCTTGTGCTTATGACAGATGATATATGCTTTTCATTTTGAAGATATCAGTCCTAACATCACTTCGTCCACAGCTGAACACCTGAGACAGATGATGACAGCAGATAAAATAAAACCAAACCTTCCCCAAGCCCAACACATGGGATTGCGAAAATCAAACTGGTCTTAAGTAAATACTATAATTTCTCAATGGAAAAGGAAGAAAAAAAAAAAGGGGGGGGGGGAGGAATACAAAGAAAACATCTTAGAGACCAAAAGTCTCATTTGAAAAAAAATGTTGCTAGAACAATGATTGGTTCTGGAAAGCCTTCAAACTATAGAAGTGTAATAACACTGACTTCTAGCCGTTCTGCATTTATTACTGCTTTTGTTACTACACAGAATGTGGTTTCAAGGTGTGAGATACACCCTTGAAAACACAATTTTAAGAACTTTTAGTCCTTTTGAAAGTGACAGATGAGTAGGTGCTGTGTCCCTGTCTTCAGTCAGTTCCTAACTGGGCAAGGTAAAGCATCCATTCCACTGGTACCAAAGACACCCCATACAGCTGGCAAGCCTAGAGCATAATTCACCAAATGGGGACGGAAACCCCACTGAAGTTGAGCAATTGCACACAAGGATGGTCACAACGTACAGGATGCCCTCCCCTAGCATTCACTGAAGAAACTTTAGTTTATCAGATGCCTTCACTCAGCCTGAGCAGCTGAGAGAGACAATGGACTTGCCTACGGAAGGGATGTGTTGACTGAAGAGCTGTCCACAAGCTGAGCTGTGGGAGGCCAGTGGACTGCTCAGTGTCAGGGAAAATAGAATACTGATGGCATCTTCACTAAGACTTTGCAGAAATGAGATTCTGAAAGCCCAGCTTCATAGAAGGTGAGTCTGCAGTCACTGGAGCAACAAATGGAGACTCACAACGTGAGGAAGACAAGAGGTTATGGCTTCCGGCAAGAAAAGACAGGCCCCGTCTCCATCAGCAGTAGGTGTCCAGTGGCAGACAGAGGGTTGGAAGTTCCAAAGAAACTGCAAAGCAGCCTGAACAGCAAAAAGAAAGCAGTAATAGCAGAAGGAGATTCACTCCTACAGCAGATGGGACTCCAAGCCCCACCACTAACTTCACTTGCTATAGAAGGGTTTATCTGCAACTTCTTGGCAAGCAGGAGGCTGGCAGGGACGACTAATCCTTGCTGCTCATCTACATGGACACAAATGGTAATTGCTGAAGACAGGAATCTTGAATGTATCCAAAGTGGCACACAGCTTCAGGGGCTAGATGGCACAGAATCATAGAATTATAGGAGTTGGAAGGGACCTCAAGAGATCATTGAGTCCAACCCCCCTGCCAAAGTAGGTTCCCTACACCAGGTCGCACAGGTAGGCTCACAGTTCCAAAGATAAATGCTCAAGGGAGATATAAATTCATCTCAGTAACTGGTTATGCAGCTCACCTGTCAATAGGATCTTAGTTTTTACAATCACAGGATTCTCTTTAAGGGTAAAGGTCTACAGGGGAGAAATGGGAAACACCTAAGTGGGGTAAAAGTATCTTTGCCTTCGGGTTGGCTGGTCTGGTGTGTAGGGCTACCAACTATGAGCATAACAGCTGTGAGTAACAACCCACATTCAAATGAAAAATTAATGGACATAGTGTAGCAGAAATGCTAAGTCACAGCCTGAAACAGTGACTGAGCACCTGGTGGGAAGGCAGAGTCAACCCATGGGAGCCCAGGGGCATGCAATATACCTGAGTGACCGGAAAGGGTGGAAACAGGATCCACTCCTTCCCAGATCTCATTTAAGGGTTGGTAATAGGGGTGAGAGCATCTCTTTGCTGGAGATCCCTGCCCACCTGAGGCTTTCTAAAGATAAGCAGTAACTTCATTTCTGTGGCTGATGCATCTGGGCTTGTTTTCATTTGCTATAGCCAAAGGCTTTGCCACTCCACTATTATTGCAGTACTTTGCATCCTGTTATAGCATTACACATGGATAGAAAGCAAGTGGTAAAGTGTGACAGCTACAAGAGAGGTCTTAAAATGAGAAATGAACTACAGAAATGCAGCTGGAGAAGAAGTCTTCTTTCCACTAACAGAAGCTACATACTCCTAGCCCTTTCCCATCTTGGGAGTCTATTTTCCAAATCTAGTTAGCACAGATTCTGCATGTTTCCTTCAATGTAGTTATAGGGCTAAGCTCTTCTAACTGCAGGGTGTCTGAGAATATTTGATACGTTGCCTTTTTATCTCTGCTACTATGTAGTCTGCTGACCTCTTCTGGCAACTCCTTATACACAGACCCCAGCCCACACCTGCAGGCAAGAAACTTATCTTCCTGTGCCCCAACAATCTGATAGGAGGCCTCTTGCACCCCCTGGATCTTCAAACAGGAGAGCTGCACCCTCTTCTAAGAGCTTGGTTTGAGTACCACAGAGAATGAATTTGAAACAGTTTCAAACTTATTGTTACTCACTGAAAAACAGAAGAGCTGCAGCTGAAAAGATATACACTGTATCCCAGCCAAGTACAACACAAAGCAGACTGCAAGAAAAATGACCTTTCAGTGTAAACTAAGTAATCAGAAATATTACAATCAATCATAGATTCAAATATTTGAGTTAGACTAGATGACCTTTAAAGATCCCTTCCAACTCCCTCTGCAATGAACAGGGATACCTGCAGCTAGATCATGTTGGTCAGAACCCTATCCAGCAGCCTGTCCATCCATGGAGACATTCACCACCCCTCCTGGAAGCCTGTTCCAGTGTTTCACTGCCCTTTTCATGAAAAACTTCCTTATTTCAAGTTTAAATCTCCCACTCTTTGGTTTGAAACCATTTTTATCTTGTCCTGTCGCAACAGACTAAAAAGTCTGTCACCCTCTTTAGATATTGAAAGGCCACAATCAGGTCTCCCTGAAGACTCCTCCAGGCTGAACAGTTCCAGCTCTCTCAGCCTGTCCTTGTAGGGGAGGTGTTCTGTTCGATTCAGAACACAGAAGTAAAACTTAAAGAACTGAGTGTTAACACTCTGATATTCTCTCTACAAACTACAAGCTCAACCTAATTCTCAGTTCTGGTATTTTGATTTTCTCTGAAATAATCTTCAGCTTTTTGGGAAATACCATTATCCTAATGCAGAGTTTTATAGATAAAATTTTTGTTAGACAAGTATCTCCACTAAAATTAGTGAAGCTGTTTCTCTCAGCATATGCTTAGTTTTTATATTATCTGAACCTTAATTAGGAGATAATTACACTATTTTCAATGTTACATCAGTTTGTTACCTCTACCTAATTCTAAAGTTCTAAATTACATCATAATTCTTTAATTATATTCTATGATTGAACTATATTTTTTTAAATCTGGTTTAAATACCATGGTATCTGAAGACTAACAAAAATACAGATCAGTTTTGGTTTACATAGGCCTTCTTTTCCTGTTACAGCTTCAGTGAAAATTACCTACCTAAAGTTACCTATGTGCTGGGACAAATCTGGTACCTTGCTGTTCATTAAGACAGTATTCATCACAAGGTCACCAGGGACTCCCAAGAGACCAATTGCTGTTAAATTCCAAGTAATCTGTGTAGATGCTTAAAGCTGGTTTTACACCAGCTAGCTATGTGAAACACTAATTTTTCTGCTTTTCTGAAACAGAGGGGAAAAGAAGACCAAACGTTTTCAAGCATTACAGTAGGTTGGCTGCAGAGAAACAAAACTAGAAGCAAACTCCTGTATCACCAAGTCTAAAGAGACTCAATGATGTAATGCTTGCTAATCACAAGAGACTTTATAGTAATAAAGTACTCAGTTCTACCTCTTACAGCGAATTAAAAAAGTTATAATAGTCACTTAGTTTTTTTCCTACTGGGATACAAGAAATAGAAGAGATTCAAAATACTAAGTGCTTGCTAGGTAGAACTGATGCTATCTAAACAGAGCCCAGCAAATGCTGCAGCTCTCAGTGTTCTTTTAGTACTCAAAGCAGAAATAGAAAACAAAAACAAAATGCTGGTATATAGTACTCAAAAAACTAATGAAATAAGACAGTATTAATGTGATTCTCCAAACCCTCAGAAAAATGTATTTTTCACAGACCACACAGCAGAAAAATAATTGAGATAATTGCCATTGATTCTATTATTAAGTTAAACAGAATTGAACAAAAGTCTATGCATCAACATTATTTTATGCTTTTAAGCATATATGTATATCACACCAGTGGGAATTAAATGTTATTCATATCTGTAACACATTCCTGTTAACACAGGAAAAGAAGTATTATTTCCAGAGATTTCAGGCGTTTTAAAAATACAGAATGAACCTGATCAAATTTCTTTGGTAATCTTACAGCAAGAAATAGTAAAACCAAAAAAACAGGCAGTTTGTGTTACAGTGACTAGAACAAAAACAATGGGTGCAGCACAGACTCAGTCTTTTATACATGAAGTAAAGCAGAATCATCAGAAATACATTCAACATTAAACCTTCTTCAGTTTTTTCCCCTATCAGTATTTCCCTACCTTCCTTGAAACCCAATGAAGTGGTTAGTTCAGGAAAAGTATTGACACTGTGCTAAACTCAAAAAGCCTTCACACAATAAATTGAGTAAAGCCACAAACTTAAACTCACCATTTCAGTGGCGTACCTTCATATTCAAACCATATCTCATTTACTTCCTCTTGTCTCATAACTTTCTGAAAGTGTTTCTTCACTTTATCTGTTACCAATGTCAAGTAGCTTATTCTTGGCAAAAGCAACTGAAAGGAAAAAAAGCACATCACTTAAGTATACATAAAATATACTAAATTGATAAAAAGCTTTAGATTATGATTTCCATAACCAAAACTCAGTGTTCTACTTTTTCACTTGAAAGTAAGATTTCTTTTTAATGATTTTCTTATTAATGGCTAATGAAAAGTTACAAAATTACGCATTTGGAAGTTATACAACAGTAGCAACCACTAGTCTAACAAAAATGTCACAACAAGCGCTTCATTATTTTAATGTAGTGGAAGGCAGAAGACTGGAATCTAATTTCTGCTTTTCCATATTCCAGCAGGTAAAAGAACAAAGTTAACATTTTCATATGAACATGTTCAAACTTCATACTGAATGTAATGATTGAGTGTGTACCACATAATAATCCAAAATCAAAATTACTATTTAAAAAAACAAACAAACCATAACTGAAATCAATTGCTTAAGGGTTTGGTTTGCAAGTGCATTTTGTATTTCCAATAGGTGGCAATTTCTTTTTTCTTTGCTCTTGATTTGTCAGTTCAACATGCTAGCTAAGGCTACTTATTCTTCCAGTACTTAACTTAACCAGCTACTAAAAGCAGGAAGAATCATAGAACCATTTGTGTTGGAAGTGACCTTAAAGCCCACTCAGATCCACCCCCTTGCCATGGGCAGGGCTGCCACCCCCAGCTCAGCTGCCCAGGGCGCCATACAACCTGGCCTTGAGCACCTCCAGGGATGGGGCACCCACAGCTTCTCTGGGCAGCCTCACCACCCTCTGAGTAGATTTCTCTCTTACATCTAATCTAAGTCTACACTCTTTTAGGACAAGCAGTAACGGTCTCAAACTACTAAGAGAAGTGTCTTATTTCAAATGATAAAATACTGACATCGTCTTACAGCTTTCTCGCGTTATTACTTTTTTCCTCTCAAGTGTAATGTATGCAAAACAGAATGTTGTGTGCATTTTTTATCTGTACCCTCCACCTCCCTTAAAAAATAAATATTGTGCTCAGTAATAAAGGTCAAACAGTCTGTATCAAGCAGTAAATCGACAACTGCACTGGACATTTACAGTCTGTAAGCATTTAGGTATCCAATGAAAAAAGATTAACCTACTTGTAAAAGAAGATACGGCTTTGCTTGACATTTTAAGTGAATTGTATACACCCTGTACAGTTATTCTGATTTCCCAATTAATAATAAAACAGGGCTAAGGAATAAGAAGAAAGATTCTACTTTATGTATTCAGAGAAAAATAAACATGTTCCCCACTGTTATTTATTAACACTGATGCTTCTTAAAGCATTGCCTTCATAGCACATGGATAATAGTAGGGCTTACATGAATGTCTACAGTACAGACTTTGAGAACTACGTAAGGATATATTTTACCTTACAAGAAAACTTCCTCTCTGCTAGAACGTTCTTCCTGAGTTTCTCCTCATATTACTGAGGTATTTTGGCCTCAATATCAAAAATTATTTAGAAATACCAGATTCATAAATGAGAAATACAGGCAGTAAATCAAGAGTAACTTCCTATGAAAGGGAATGGATTTGTCATTCATATAATTCTGCACTCAGTTACTAATCTGCATGCTTCTTAAAAAATGAATTTTAAGCTTACATAAAACTGCAGAAGATCAAGACTCACCATCATCGTAATCAAATCAGGTAACACTTGTGGGTTTTGTGTATATATATATATATATAATTTTTTTTTTTTTTCAATCTGTATCTCTTACTGGCATCATCA
>VXAB01010579.1:341060-365366 GCA_013399175.1 Odontophorus gujanensis | reverse complement strand
TCTTGTGTGTTTTGTTTATATATATATATATAATTTTTTTTTTTTTGTCAATCTGTATCTCTTACTGTCATCATCAGATTGCTTTTACTTTTTTCTTTTTTAAATAGGAGCTTAATTCCTCAATGGAATTGAACACAGCTTTCAGTTCTAAAAGGTGAACAATCTTAACATATATAGTGAGGTTGTTCACACACACAAATTGTTTGGTACCTCAAATACTTAAATGATGACATACTCAGTGATTGTTCTCAAAACAAAGTAAACCAGGCAATTCTAATCAAAACCAAATACTTCTGGTACTAAAGGCATATTATTCCTGAGAGATACTTGAAGTTAAATTAAAGCTGATGTATTCTGGTAAGACTCATTCGGATTGCTATAAAAGCCAATCTTCACCATGCTGCACATGGCACAACCATATAGGAAAGGAATCTATACATCCATTATTAAAGTGTTAATGATTACAACAGTAGTTGACGTAAGTCTTAAACTGCACATCCAACTTCCTCTGTAAAATATTTAAATTCAGTTTGAAGCCTAGAAGAACAATTTATTTTATATCTCAACATAGTCAGAGATCACAAATAATAATTAATTGGCATGTCAATAAACCTAACAGAATGCTGCCAACATTCCCAATTGGCCTCTTTGAAGCACAAAACCCAACAGTTAACCAAATTAACATGAATCACCTGTTTTGCAGAGATGTTGAGCATTTTTCAGCGCCTTCTCAACTTCAAAGCCCTACCAAAGGGCCATACTACTTATGTTTAGACCAGTACTTTCATATTCTCAACATTATTTCAACGCTCTATTTTTGTCCACCTTTTTAAACTTCATGCCTAATTTATGTTAGCTGAAAGTTACATGGCTAGAAGATTTAATGCCAATCAACCTAACTATAGAGTTCTCAAACAACAAATATCACTTTGCAACTTAAGTCTTCAGAACAGTACACTTCGGGGCTCTTCTCGTCTTCCCACCTCTTCTACTTTTGTCTTCCCCTTCTATGGGAGTTCTGACTCACATCGTCTACCAACTCACCCTCCCCTGTTGCCTGCTGATCCACAGCATATAACACTTGCCACTTGTTATGCTGCATAACAACTGAAAAACCATCTTCCAGTTGAGCTTTGTGGCTTGAAAGGCCTAAACATATTTTGCCCTTAACAAGCAATCAACTTATAAGATGCCAGAAGATAAGTCTAAAGCACTAAGAGAGTAAATTCCTTTTAAGTGTCAGAATTCCCAAAATGCAAGGTGCCTTACCTTCACTTTACATTTCTTCTTAGTAAAAAAGAAAACAAAAAACAAACAAACAAAAAAAAGCTGTCATAAACACCCTTGAAGTACAGTACATGGTGTAAATCTGAATAGATATTCAGGGACCCACTGGGATCAGACTGAGCACTGTAACAGTAATGAAGACTAGATAAACAAATCACTCTGTTACAAACTATAAAATTTCCACTTGAGAACATGAAGAACACTGAAATTCACATTCATTTTAATTTGAACGTTGTAGAATGGCTTGGAAGGATCCTTAAACGTTATCTAGATCTAGCCCCCTGCCATGGGCTGGGCTGCCACGCACTAGATCAGGCTGCCCAGAGCCCCACCCAACCTGGTCATGAATGCCTCCAAGGATGAAATATCTACAGCATCTTTGGGCAACCTGCACCAGCATCTCACCATTCTCTGAGTAAAGAATTTCTTAATGTCTAAATCTTCCCTCTTTTAGTTCAAAGCCATTCCCCCTTGTTCTATCACTATTAGACTGTGTCCAGTCCTGCACAGAAGCTCCCTTCAAATCACTGGAAGGCCACAATGAGGTCTCCCTGGAATCTTCAACAGGCTGAACAAGCACAGCTCAGCTCCCTTAACCTTTCTTCATAGGAGAGGTGCTCCACTCCTCTGAACATCTTTGTGGCCCTCCTCCACACCTGATTCAACAGCTCTATATACATGAGCTGAGGCCCAAGACCTGGATGCAGTACCCCATATGGGGCCTTACAAGCGTAGAGTAAAACGGGACCATCACCACCCTCATCCCGCTTCATCCTGTTGGCCACGCAGCAAGTCAATGGCCATGCCACGAGGGGGGACTATTTAGTCCTTTTTAAAGTAAAAATAAATAAATTACTAGCTCTCGATTAAAACTAAGACCCAACAATAACCAACTGCCTTTGGCCCTATCTTTGAAAGGAGTTGTGAAAAACACCCACACAATTTATATACTCTCAGCTTCAATCAAAATAACAACACCGAACTGTTGCGGGGAAAAAAAAGCAAACTGAAATAAGATTAGGAGTTTAAATTAAGAAAAATAAAACTTCAAAACCATTACAAGGAAAAATGAATCCTACTAGTTTAGTACATGCTATCTTCCAAATTACAGAAAGCGCAATACCTTCCTTTTGCACTTCCATGTTGCATTTAATTGCAATAACCTCTACAGAAGGCATTCCCAGTTAAACAAAGTGCAAGAATTCCTAACGTTTACATAAATGCTTGGAATATATTCTTCACAAATAAATAATACCTGGGTTTTCCCACATTAAAAAAAGCAACAAAAAAAAAAACAAAAACAAAAAAACAACAACACCATTTTGCAGTATGTGAAACACTGTAAAATACAAAAATTCCAGATTTAACAGGAACTGGACTGGTTTGATCACCAATGCATCCAGGATAAAGAAAAATAGCACCCTAACTCAGAATGGCTTTACATTGCTCACTATCATAGACTTTTTAATGGAACAACCCTTTTCACACTTGCCAAACATAAGGAGTGATCCAGCAGAGGCTTGTCCCTTGACTGCCTTATGTTACAATTTTGTATGAACAATTATGTACAATTTTAAATCTTTACACCTTATGAATCACAGCCAATAGTACTCTGCTTCCAGTACGTGCTACTTTTGATATCCATTGCACCAAGACAAACCATAAACTATTTTTAAATCAAAACTGTAGCCATTTTGTGGATTGAGGAAAAAAACAGATCATTCAACAATTAAAGCAGTTCAACCTAGATCTTCCTAACTACACTTCTACTCCAGATGTAAGCACCCACTTTAAATATGACCTATATTTACAGTGCAACTCTGCAGAGACCTACCTGGTAGAAATAGTAGTGCTTTACTTGAGTTTCTGAGTCTTGATGTCACTACTTTTCAAAATGACGGACAAGATCATTTTAAACTAGCTCTGCTATTTGTATGCAATGCCATGTTGTGTTACACACATGTATCACCCTTGTGCTGTGTTAATATATCTAGTGGACATGTCTAAGTATCCAACTACACCACTCAAACTGAAATGAACTGTAGAGATTCTGCGTTATTTTTCTAATCCCTCAATTCTTTAGATTTGTCTTCCCATCTTCACAAAGCAAGCTCCTCCAAGCAGAAGCTGTTTTCCTCTTAACGTAATGATGCCAGTATTTTCCTCCAATTTAAGGAGGATACCAATTTAAGGAAAGCAGTCTGGAACACAGAGGTGATATCTACTTCAGCAAGCACTGAGGTGTGATAACAGGAGATGTGTAAAGCAGAAAAAGCAGCATCAAGTGCTGGGAATGTTTGCTAAATATGCTCAGAGCAGGTTATTTCCATTCAGCTCCATTTTGATCCCAGAAAATTGAGTATCAGTTAGCAGCTAACACAAACAGATCTAAAGCCCAAAGTATATCTTCAGCTTTGTGTGAAAAAGGCTCAGCCTGGGGACTCTGAAACTGTTCTCTGCTAGAAACCTGGGCATAGTAAGTGGAAAAAACAAAGACTTGCTTCAGAAACACACTCTAGATCAGAACCAACACATTAATTCACTGAAACCATCAGAACTCAGTCATGATGTAAAATCTTAAAATGGATTCTTGGTTCCTTCAAGAAGCAAAACTATACTACCAGCTCCAACATGATCTGCAAAAAAGGAACCTAAAATTTGAGAATTATGACCTATGAATAACTAGATTTCACAGAATAGAGAGTTAAGCCTTGAAATTTTCTGTGCACGCTTGAAGTAAAAGAGACACTGTCATCTATAAACTATCTTGTATGACTAGAAAGTTGACAACACAGAAGATAACATGGCTTTAGGGTTTTCACACTGACGTTAAACAGATTAAGACTGCTTTAAGTCTCTACACTAAAACTTATGCACACTGCATAAGGGTTACATTAAAAGCACATGTATATTTTAAAGAGTTTTAAATCAGAAACTTCTAAATAGTTCAGATGCATTTGGCAAATGGTTGAGAAGTAAAAGTGCTTCTGTTTCACCATTGGTGAAACAAAGGCACAGAGAGCTGAGCGTTATCGTTGCTGAATGTGAAGCATTAATGATTTATTAGGTTTCAAAACACACATTAAGCACACATGCAAAACAAAAACTAGAAAAACAGAGATGCTATAAATTAAATACTATCTATCAAATAGTATTTTCTATAAGGCATGAAATGAAATATGACAAAACAGGAGGATGTCAGAATCACAAACTCACAGTCCAAGACTTTTCCTCCCAAATACTCGTTACTTTCCAAATTCAAGTTTCACTGAACCAGCTGATGTTCCCTATCAATCAAATGCCTATAAGGTGCAGAAGGGTTGAAAACTGCAGAGCACTCTATAAACCAACAGGCACATGATTACAGAAAGCACTTCACTTACAACTGAAGCACACCCACCACCCTTGTCAGTATCGTCAGCTATCAGACCAGCCACTATCCTGATAAGACATCATAGGTCCTTTTCCTACTAGATTTCTTATAGCGACTAGTATTTAAAGAAAACAAGCAGAGGTTATCCACAAGCAGAAGAAAAACTGTAGCCAGTGTTCTTTATGAATAGATGTTATGCGAGTAACTTTTGTGTTTAAGATGGCATGAAGCCCTAACTAAACTTATTTGTGCAACAAGGCAACATACAAGTTCTCTCCCTTCTTCTGAAGAATCTTCAAGAACTTTGACTTACGGTGAGTTTGTATGTACAGCCTCTGCTTTCCATTTAATTATTTGCTGAACTTTCTCATAAGATTTTCATAATCTTAACTAGCTGCTGTAACCCAATCTCATTGGTGAAACAAACCTAAGTGAGATGACTCACACAGCATGGACATAAAGCACTCTCAGAAGGTTCCAGGAATATGAAGAAATAAGCTTTTTCTACACATTTAATAGCATGTGCAATGAGACTAAATGAAGCAAACAGAACCATGGGATCAGGCTGTCCACGGCTACCTGAATTATACTCACATAATAAGGTTCAGCTTCCCTTTCAGTTATCTCATCCTGATAGAGAGTGAAGCAGGTTGGTATTCGTCCGAACCACACATCTCGAAGCACATCTTTGTCATCTGTCATTCTTCCAATGGATCGTGAAGCACATGTAGGTCAGTTTGTTTCTTCAGCTGGAACTGAAACCCCATTTCCCCCCAAAAGAAATAAGTCACCACTGCTGTCAAAAGAGGTTTTCCCACAACCACACATTTCCCGTTGCGAACAATTACACCGCACCACATTCACGCAAAGAATCAGAGAATATCCCAGGATGAAAGGGACCCACAAGGATCACTGATCTCAGCTCCACACAGCACCACCTAAAAGCCAAACCCTACGTCTGCCAGCACTGTCCCAGCGCTACAGCACTCCGGCAGCTCGGTGCCACGACCGCTACCCTGGGGAGCCAAGGTACAGAGTGAGTTATGCCAGAGAGGCCTTCAACTCTGGAGTTCCCTAAGTACAGGGCGTGTAAAGAGTAGGCATGCCCTTTCCCAGCCCGCAGCGTGCCTCGCACAGGCCCGAGGCCGTTTCCCCGCACTTCGCACACGGCGCAGCCCACGCCCGCGGGGTGAGCAGCCCCGCACGGTCTCACTGGGGTGAATCAGCAACGCCGGCGCGCACAGAGCAGCACAAGGAGGAACACTACAGCGCCGGCCCCTGCGCGGCCGAGCAGCAGCAGCAACCCCGGAAGCAACGGGCAGCGCCCGGCGCGTAGAGCCAGAGCTGCAGGAAAGAGCCAGCACGATCGTTACCTGAACGCACCCCTCAACACCGCTCCGCGTTGGGGCTGCGGCGCCGGACGGGAATGGAACGCAGCCCCGCCCTCACTTCCCGCGCATGCGCGGCCCCCCGCGCAGCTTCAGCCCGGGAATCGCTTCCGCCCGACTCTGGGCTCAACCTCGTGAGTGGCGGCAGAAGCGGCGTGCGGAAATGGCGTCAAGAGGCGCGCGGGCGGGAAGGGCAGCGCGGAGTTGGCAGTCCTTGTAGTGCGGGCTGCGGCCCACGTGATGGCGCTGTCGGAAACGGCCTGAGAAACGAAGGCTGCCGCAGGGCTGGCGCGAGTCCTGCTAAGGTAACCCGTTTGCGCTGATGGGGCACATAGGGACAAGGTTACTGGGCATGGTGAGGATGGGCTGACAGTTAGATTAGATGATCCAAGTGGTCTTTTCCAAAAATAATAATTCTGTGATGTTTATGGGTGTATGTATTACTGATTCACGTGATCTGAGGAGTTTTAATACCTTCTCCAGTTACTGAGAGGTTAGAGAAGTCCAGAGAAACTGTTTAATTTGTACCAGTTTAAAAGAGCTCATCATGATAACTTGTTTTCAATTAAAGGAAAGTATTCTGAACATGAGGCCTGTTGGAAATTATCAGAGAAAAAACTATATATATATATATATTTTTTTCAGCACCCTCTAAGCAAAAAGTTTAGCCACAGTACTTCTGCAAAATGGGACATACCCAGAAAAAATGTCCCAACCTGTTTCCCAAGCATTCTTGCAAGTCCCAAATCTAGGATGTATTGATTCAAAACCAGGTAAACTCAAGGTTTAGCTGAAATAATTAAAGTTACCTGAAAGCTGAAGTAATTTTGCATTTGGTACGGTCCAGACTGAAGCATAGGGAAAGGATGCTACACAGTATGTGCCATGCTGCAAGGTTTTTATGCTTCCAAGTGGCACAGCAGAGCTGCCTGGCAGCAGGAGCAAGGGATTCTTCTGATGTTCCCTTATGCTCCTAAATACAGGCAAGTTACACGTGCCTTGGGCATGGCCTTTGGGCAGCACCTCTAAAAGACATGATGGCACCAAGCAGACGAAAGGGCAGGAGTTCCTCTGGAAGCACTACCCATGCACTCATAGCAGTGTAACCAATGTGGATGATGTAGAAACCACTGTCTTGTGGACCTACAGGAACTTCTGGATGAGGAAGGATAATTCCATTTGGATCTTAAAAAAAATTAATAATCCTTTGTCCTGGTTATAAGATTAGTGAAAAATCTTTTCACATATGGGTTTCCCTACCCTACAAGAAATCAAGAACTACATTTTTTTTTTTCTTTGTCCTTTGCTCTTGTGCCTCCTCAAAGTTCTATGGAAGAGGATTGTTTTAGTTGTGTTAATGGGTTTGCCTGACCACTGCAGCTAACACCAGCTGATACTTAAAAGTAAATATCCCAAAAGCATCCACTGGCCCAGGTGCTCCCACTCATTTTTTATTTTTTTTTTTTCCACAGGCAGGAAGCCTGCCAGCAATGTTATTAGCAGAAGAACCAGCAGTGTGCACATACCGAGCGTATTGCCTGAGCTCCCTGCGCTTATATCCTGAGACCATACTTAACATCGACTGCTGCAGCTCTTGAGTCATACCACTGGCTGGCTGCACTGTGTAATCAGTATTCTGCTGATTATTTATGGCACTTTCCAAACAATTTAAATGTTTGCTTTTTCATTATACCCTCATGTTGAATGTGAGAAACATAGGCACGTGACTCAGGCATGTAGACTCCACTTCATAGGTTGAAAATTGAACACCATCAGAGTGTCCGAGCCTTTTTCTGGATTTATGTATAAGGTACTAAGTAGAGAATAAAACACAGTAAGTTCTAAAGTGTGATAACATGCTGCTTAGACTATCTTGCTTTGTAAACTTCCTAGCAAGCTGCTGATGTAGTTACTAGGCACAGATGCAGCAGGATACGTTGTACAATCTGTATGAGATTATAAAAATGATAGTTCCATATTCAAATGCTGCTCCACTTCTGGGGAAATGAAGCTGGTTGTAGACAAATGCATGAGATGCAATGTAGCTACTACTGAATAAATGAAGTAAACCTGAAGTGAATGCCAACTTTGATATATTAATATGACTATAAATAATAAGCACTAAAAGTAATTGCTGAGATGGAATGTCAAAATAGATACAATAAAAATGCATCACCTCCTCTGTTCCTCTGTCTTACTATTTTTCTGGATATCTAATGTTTCATGTTGCATCATGACTCAGCAGAATGAACCAGCCTGAACTGGACAGGGAGCGGTTCCCAGAGCTCAACAAACATATTTCCAATTCCAGAGATCCTCAACCAGTATTCCCCCATTTTAAACTTCATAATCAGACAACATACAGTGAGTCATGGCCTAATGGCAGCTGAACCAAAACACCTGTTAGTGAATACGTATGGAATGTGAAGATGATCGTAAAGAACAAGATTATAATTAAAGATGTATTAATTCTAACAGAAACAAGAGAAATGGAGCAGATGGTATACATTTTTGTGGGTAGTTATGTTTTTGTGTAATGATAGTGGAGATGAATATCTAAACAATTACTATGTAATTTATGTTGGAGAGGAGCTTTAAAGTCCTCTCCTGACCTCCAGACCAACACCCTTTCTTAGAGCAGAGCTAGCTAGCCATGAAGGTAGATCATGCTGGTGAAGACAACATCAACATTTGGTTACTGCAAAATTACATGGACAGAAGGCAAAAAAATATTCCCACGCATATTTTTCTGTAGCTAGAGTAACTCTTTTCATTACTTTGATCACATGGAATAAACATAACATGGCTTTTATAGAATAATATTTTATGGCACCTACATAAACACAAAGTAAGGATTATTCCTATATGCAGCAAAGAACTCTCGCAGGTTGATCAGAATTTCCTTTTATTCAGTCCTGTGTTTTCTTTGTATAAAATCACAACTCCATTAAATCAACAGAAAAACTCCCAAGGACGGGTGAATTTTTACTTATTACAGATATGCTTTATTAGGAACTAGTCAGCAATCATTATTTTTTTCCCTTCATTTCTTAAACAGTTTTCACAGCAAGAAAAAATATTTTGTTTTCATCTCCTAGCTATTGTCTTTTGAGTATGCAAATGAAAACAGATTGTGAGAATTATTAATGAGCAGTTTTTACCATGCAACAGTGAGTAAGTCAAAGAAAACTCATAATGCTCATAAGTAGCTCATTGTTGCCTAGTCACAGTGAAGAATTAATTTGATTAATTATAGGAGAAGTTGATTCACTCGTCCAAGACCTTTTTGGAAATATTACAGGGCAGAAGTACTGTATCTGGTGGCATATAATATTTTTTGGATACAATTTGAATTGATACATTTGCAGAAGAAAAAAATCATTCTTACCTGTACATATTTCTTCTTTCATGCCCTCTTCACATACTAATATTTTCCTTCTATATTTGTGAAAGTATTCTATAAGTTTGTAAATAACTGAACTGTGAAGACAACTGTCCTCATTTTGTCTCACAGTAGCTAATTGTTTTAATTCACCGACTTCCCATTTTAATTTGAATTAAAGTCCATAAATCATATTTCAGACTATCAAGTAATGTTTTATTGCTAAAACAAGTGACTAGACATTAGAAAACTTTAGGTCTATGTCTGCTGCTTATTATTTCACCTTCAAGTACCTTTCTACTTTGCAGTAGCCCCACTAAGGCATCATGGTTTTAGTAAGGAGTGGGAAAATAAAACTTTCAGTGTTTGTACAGTTTGTATGAATGGATACTCCTTATTAGCATAGAGCAGATCAGAAGCTTTCTTTTACAATATATTAATAGTGCCAACAGCCATTTGTTCTCTTAGTTATCGTTTTACCCTTCTGCTCATTGGCTAAGTAGTACCTATTCTGTCAAACATGTCACTTATCGAGAGAAGTTCCTTGTACTCAGAAGACACCAGAATGATGATTTCAGAGTATTTCCATTTTTTTCTGTTGGGAAAACTGAAACAAAGAAAGGCAAACAGCTTTGTCAGTGCTATCTCAGTATATAACATGGTTGGATGCATCGATATTCGGTACATAAATACTGCCTTTCATGACCCGGGATCACCAGTATCATGGTGCTGAATCACAGTATGTTCAGGAAGTAAAACAAAAATATAAGGAGGATGATATAATAATCCTGTGCTGTCCGGCTATGTGAACAGTCTTCACATTGCTTCTTTGGGCAGGAAGATGTTTCATCCTTAATGTGAACTGAAACCTCCTGTTAATATTGTTACAGTGTCATCTTCTGAGACAAAGGCAACCTGGTCATAAGTGCAACAAAGACATGAAACTCTCGTGTCATTTAGTAATCAAGAATACACAAAACTGAAGCTAGCAATAACTGTTCATCAACAAGTAATCTTTTATAGCTTGGTAAGATTCATATAAGAATTTCATTTATTTTCTTTGTTACATTGCATAAATTCAAGCATCTGACGATACTGTGATTCAGATATTTACTATAATCTGGTCCATTTGCTAATTTACAAAATGAAGTACTATTGCAATCAAGTATACAGTACCATATGAGTTCATGAATAACACAGTGTGGCCAGATGTCATGCTGACAGAAGTCACTGTGGCTTCAGAAAAGAAATTTTCTATTCTCCATGGATTGAATGATGTGTGCCTATTATATCTAACCATAAATGCCTAGAATACTGTTTCTTTCTTAGTTTCCCAAAAAGAAATACTGCACTTTCAAAGTGAAATACAGGATTTCTCCATCCAGACAAAATTGCTTTTATGGTGTGACTGGAAGTCCCTCAGTGGTTTTACCCATAGAAAGAATTTTTCTCAGTGTTTATATTTACTTTTGAGTGTGTGTGAGTTTAAAATACATATTGGGTGTGAGTTCTTCCTTTTTGTTGTATTGGCACATCATTATTTTAATGAACTTGTTGTTAAATCACTCTGTTTTCTCAAAAAAAGTAAGCATACAGTCCATATAAAAAAGGAGGATGGATGTTACTGTTTTCAGGGGAAAAAAATAAAAATCCTGAAGTCTGTCAGATGTTGTAGCAGGTGTAATCAACAGTGGCCTCATTAGCATTGACTGGAAGGAAATAATCACTGTCCTTGACTTTTTGGCTGCACCAGATCATGCTTGGCTTTCACTGCTGTCAAGGTGTACTTATGATCCACATTCAGCACTTCAACACCAAGACCCATGCAGCCAGCCAGTCCCCAGCCAGCCTGTGTGGTTGTGCAGGGTTGCTCTGTCTAAGTAGATCTAAGAAACTAAGGAGTTTGCATGTGCCTCTGTTGAACTCCATGCATTTTCTGCTGGCTCAATCCTCTCGTTTGCTGGGATTCTTTTGAACAGTTTCCAATCCCCTGTCTTATCAACACCCTCTCCCTCACTGTCACATCGTCCAAAAACACAATTGTGCATTGCATCTGTTGTTGAATCAATGATAAAAACATGAAATAGCACTGATCCTAGTACTGACACTGGAGAAATATCATTGGTAACAAGCTTCCAGTTAAAATTTGAGCCATTTAAGACTACTCTCTGAGCTCAGCAGTCCAGCCAGTTTTTCACTCATGCAGCACTCTACCTATCCAGTTCACATCTCCTTGGTTTGGTTCTCACTATACTATGAAAGGCTATGTTGAAAGCCTCCCTTCAGATAACCTGTACCTGTAATTCTTTCATCCACAGAGAAGGCCATTTCGTCATAGAAGGCAATCAGGTCAGTCAAGGATGATTTGACCTTCATGAAATATTTGTCGATTGATTCCAATCATCCTTCTGTCTTTTATGTGTCTGAAATGGGGAGTACTTGTTCCAGAATTCTCCCAGGCACTGATCAGGTTTTAGTACCCCAAGTCTTCCTTCTTGGCTTTTTAAAATAAGATGTAATATTTGCCTTCTACAGGTAACTTCCCCCAGTTGCTACAGTATTTCAAAGATGATAAAGAAGAGCCTCACAAAGACCTTCACTTTCTCAGCTTCAGTGGAAATATCTCATCTGGTCACCTGTCTAAAATTATATAAATTCTCCCTAACTTAATCCTCTTCAGGATTCATCCTCCTCTGCTACTGAAACCATCTCCTCAACTGGTAAGATCAAGAAGAGCACTACCATGGCCCCTTACCACTGCTCCTAAACCACAGCAGTCTATTGTGATCTCCTCAAGGTCTCTTTTGACAGCTCTGTTTGTGCCCAGATGGGTGAGCAGCAATAGATACTATTCCAAAGACCTCATCAGCCTTTCTCTAGTGTCCCATATCCAAGCCCAATGCAAGCAGTCTGCCTTCTGAAACAGTGGGTGTGATCTGCAAGGGAGTGCTAAGGCCCTTAGAGAAGAGAGTTGTGGCCACCGTTACCCATCACTTCACCCTTATGGTGCTGTTTCAGCCAGTTTGGGATTTTTATTGGATACCACTAGCATTTCTCATGAACTTCTTTAATTTTAGCTATCCCTCATAACTTCCTGTCTCACATAAATTTTACTGCTTTTACATAAAATACCTAGGCAATAAGTATTTTAAATACAATATTATTAGAGGTTTTAGGGGAATTTCACTGTTTGATTTCTTGTTGATTAGTTAGTGATTGTTATTATTTTCTATTGACCGATAACAGTTCTTAGTTGTTCCAAACTGTATCTATACAGTTTCCTTGATAACCTACTGGAAAGGGCACGCTTATAAGTTCTAAATAAATTTCAGCTTACTCATTCTCCGTCATCTACTTTTTGTAGACTAGCTAGTAGATAACTCCCTAATTATTGTTTATTGACAGCAGAATTTCCCTGACTTGCATTCTCACCATCAATCTCTGCACTTGTTTTAAATATTCCATCTTTATTCTCTGGGATCACAACTGATTATCAATGGGAAAAGCAAGTGCTGATGAACAGCTCTGCCACTTCACCCTTTTGCTCTCTGTGACTCTCAATAACTGGTTTGCTTTATCATACTATTTCAACACATCTTCTTTTTTATAACTCTTAATGGTTTTGGTAACTTTTAATGGGATGTTCCAAGACAACAACTGGCCTCAGAAGGTTACAGAGCTGATGGCTGATTCATTCCACATAGTCTCCATATAAATAAATGGGCTTTCTAACATACAGGGAACAGGAGGAAGTGACAGATGAATGTAACTATGAAGAGAGAGTTTCAATTTCCAAGTCATTCTCCTATATTATCTGTGGCCATATTGGAACAGTTATGCTTTTAATTACAGCTGGTTAGTTTAATATTTAATTGAAGTTTCTTTAGCCCCTAATTAGGTTACGGAAGACTAGATGCTCATAAATTTCTCACAGAACACTCATATCCCATAACAATTTAATCAGCTATGCTTACTCTTGTCTTTAGAATTTTGGTTTTAGACTGTAAATTACTGAAGACAGAGATCTACCTGCCTGCATGCTTGTACATTTCCCAGCTCATGTTAGATACCATGAATAATAATAAATAACTGGTAACTATGTGTTTAATGTTACTGTTAAGCAGTAAATTAACAACTTGCTGGTATTATATTCCCAATGCCTCATTATTATGTTAATTTTGGTATTTTTTAACTGAATTCATTTGTGGTATTAGTATTATACTTTTAAATTACACGACTACAGGAAAATAGAGTGCTTTCTCTTTTTTTTTTTTTTTAATTTTAAATCATACTCCAGAGGAGCCCATAGCCCCTGATTCACCAAGTGGCACATCACTGGCAACCAGTCTATGATTAAGCAGCATCTCCCATCTCCCATTCAGTTTCTAAGACAAATTAAAATATAATTTAACGTAGCATAGAATGTTCTTTCCTCTGAATAACATCCACAACATTTGCTTCAGTCAAGTTACACTGTGTTTTCTCATAGCTGTTTTATCTTTCCTTGTTATAGTTTCAGGAAGGAATGACTGCATACTGAAAAACCTCAGATATTAAACAAATGTAATAGTGAATCAATGTTGACATTAAAGAGGATGGTATGAAAAACATAGCATACATATAGTGTTTTACATATTTTAGTGTTCAGCCTGAGACCAGGCATGGATCCATCTCTATGTAAATTCTTTATGCAAACTGACAAGAACAGAGATCACAATCTTTGAGTACATCATGTGCTGAACAATGAAGAGAGAAAAAATAAGTCTCTTAAAGGGGAGCAGAAGAACACAACACTTGATACTCAAGAGCAAGTCTGAGGTGAGATATATGAGTTGTCTTGGTTTCATACTCTACACCACACTTCACTGATATGTAGTTACATTGACAATTGCCCTGGATTGTCATTAAGAAAATGAACAAAGGACTTAAAAAGTAACAGAAGAAAGGCACTGAAAGAAATTCTTCCTGTGGGATATTTTTTTCTGTGAACTAATTGGAGAAGGAATGAAAACTACTGCCACATTTGTTTAATTAAGAATTAATGTCCTACACTGGGAATACCTGAGTATTTCATAACTGAAATCAATTTGACTATCTGCTTGGCTGCGCCTAGTTGGTATTAAAAATCAAGCAGAGTACTGTCACTGCTAGTATCATGATGGAGTTATTATGTGGAGGCAGTGTGCATAAATAGTGGACTTCTACATTAAAAACAAACAAACAAACAAACACAAAACAACACAACAAAATACACACAAACACACACACACACACACACAGAAAAAAAACAACAACAAAAAACAGAAGGATGGCTGTGTTGGGAGGAGCTGTTGACTCCCTCAAAAGTAGAGAGGCCTTGCAAAGAGGTCATGATGAATGAGAGGGCTGGACAATCACCAACCACAGGAGGTTTAACATGAGCAAGTACCAGATTCTGCACCTGGGATGTGGCATCACCTGAGTATATGTACAGACTGGAGAATGAGAGGTTGGAGAGGAGCCCTGTGGAAGGGAATCTGGGGCTCTTGGTTGAAAGCAAGTTGAACATGTTCCAGCAGTGTGTACTGGCAGCTCAAAGAGCCAACCGTACCTGGGGGCACCCGGCCCAGTACTGTCACCCCACAGGAGAGGGGGTGTCCCACTCTGCTCTGTGCTGTGCAGCCTCATCTCCAGCACTGCATGTAGGTTGGGTGCCACAAAAGGAACATAAAACTACTTAGGAGAACCTAAAGTAGAGCTACAAAGATGATGACGGATCAGCAGGGCAAGCTGTATGGAGAGCAGTTGAGGTCCCTTGATTTGTTCAGCCCAGAGCAGAGGCGGATGAGGAGAGCCCTCATGCCAGCCTATAGTTCCTCACAGGTTGTGGAGGGACAGCACTGAGCTCTGCTCTCTGGTGACAGAGACAGGGCCCGAGGGAATGGCATGGAGCTGTGTCAGGAGGGTCAGGTTGGGAATTAGGAAAAAATTCACCAGAAGGTGGTCAGATGCTGGAACAGGCTCCCCAGGGCAGTGGTCATGGCCCCAAGCTGCAGGAATTCAAGAAGCATTTGGCAACGCTTTCAGAGATAGGATTTGATTTGGGGTGGTCAAGTGTGGAGCTAGGATATTCTGTAGTTCTATGAAACATGCTACACCTTGGCCATATTGTAGGACACTTTCAATGAGTAAATGCTGAAGTTGTACAACCCCATGATCTACATATTGACTTATTTTTAGTCCTTCCCTTACGTTGTAGGATTTTAATGTGAAAACCTCTTTAAACACCCAGAGTTTGGTTGTGGCTCCTATTTGAGAAGCTGAGAGGAGGTGTGTGGATACCAAGGACTACATGACATCTTCCGTCTTTGTGAAAATACATGCAATTCAAAGGTTCAGATAAATAGCTTGCTTTATACTGCACCAGTAAGAATAAGAAAACATATGAATATGGAATTTAATAATGATTATGCTAATTTCTCATTACAAATTCTACATGCTTGTATCTATTGTGGATTGCACCAATAAAGGAATAAAACTCTCCTTTAGAATATCAGCGAGTTCGGCAGAACTATCATTGAACACTCGGACCATAGATAATGTCCAAACTTTGAGAAGAATGAATAACACTGATGAAATCTTGAACTTGTCTAAGAGTCACAAGAGTTTTGGGCTTGATCTGATTAATAACTAGCACCTAAGAGATGGGTACTGCATGCTTTCAACAGAGACAGCAGCTCACAGATGGAGTTGAATGCCTAAAACATACTGAAAGGAGACTGAAACCAACTGACACACAAACCTAAAGGACTATCCTTAGTCATAAAGAGTGCACAAGTAAAAAGAAATTCAGAGTATGAGGTTGTGTAAATCGTCCCACTCCAGAAATTCTCTCAGAGCCTGAGGGATCTCTACCTGCTACAGCTCCAGAGCTTGTGTGCTCCCCTGTGTGCCACCCCTCCCAAGGCAAGGGCCAACAGACAGACCAGGGTAAATCATGGAGTCTGGAACAGTAAAAACATTGACTACCTGAATATTCTCCTTTCACTTTGACAGAGGTTTTGCCCCCACCTACCAGGCACATAATACAATTCCAGAAACACTTCTTAGCTCTCGAACTTATTTCTTGGCTGGATCTGAAACTGCTGGGTGTTGCTTCCAGATTGCCTAGTTCTAGTTGCATTTGATTGCTGCTTGTTCTTCTCCCAGAGCCTTCCCTGAAACATGGACTTGCTAACCTTTTCAGATTTTGTCCTGCTGTTTGTTCCAAGAGTCTCTTGGCTTCTCTAGTTTCCTACCTAGTCCTGTGGCTGCAGTTCTGGCTGTGATGTCCCTGAGTTAATTTGGATAGCCTAGCCTAGCCTTGGCTTTCCCTGGTCATAACATTTAGATGCATTTTCCAGCTTTGGTTTCAGGCGATCTTCAAACAACAGGAATGATCACTCACATCTCATCCACCATGTCTTATAATTTACTAAGATTATGTAACTATGCCTTTTCTTTCAAGTTATGGAGTGGGACTCACTCTTTCTCATTTCAAATGTAGCCAAGAAACCTGCAGTCATGTTGGGCCAGAAAGAAAACATGAGTGCTAATATGTCTGTGAGGCAGAACTGTGGTATGAATGTGAGAAATCCTACCTGGTAGGTAGGATATTCCTGAACTAAGGCCATTATTTCTGCCACTATTTCTTTATTGTACCTTGAAAAGGCTGCACAGAGAGGTGGTGGAGTCTCCTTCCCTGGAGACGTTCCAGACCCGCCTGGACGCCTACCTGTGCAACCTGGGCTAGGGAGCTGCTGTGGCAGGGGGTTGGACTCCATGATCTCTGGAGGTCCCTTCCAACCCCTACAGTTCTGTGATTCTGTGATGCTCTGAAAAGCTACTGAGCTCTTGGAAAAAAACTGGAAGCTGACATGACATTTTGTAGAGAGCCTGGTATTGCTGTGTGTGTTAAATATGTCAGTCACAGGGAGTCCCTGCAGAGATTTAAGGCAAGTAAAGCTGATTCTTAGTTCTTTTTCAGATTTAGGCAAGAAGTAGCCACTAAACTCTCAGTCTTGTCAAGACTGAGGCAGTTCTGGGCATGGCAAGTGGTGAGTCCCTAAGCAGCTGGGACACTTTCAAGGCAAACAGGGAGGAACTTCTGGAATTTAGGTGCCTTTAGGGCTAGGTGTCAAATGAATGTGGGATTCCAGGACCATTGTTTGGATCTTGCATGTTTTATGTGGGACTGTCAGGATTCTGGCTCGTGTGCTTTATTGCTCTTTTATCTGTAGCTCCAAAGTATGAGAATTCAAACACACTCTTCGTATATACTTTCAAAAAAGAAGTTATTTTCCTATAATTTGATTATGAAATTTAGATTTATTTTAACATATATTGTGTCGTATATTGGAACAGTTTTGTAATAGAACAATGTTCCTGCTTTGAAATAATTAAAAGGGAGGAACAATGATTTGAGTAAATAGTGATATATTAACTTGAGTTTTATTTTGTTTCTGTAACAACTTTGCAGATTTTGAGTTTGTATTGACCTGATTCACATTCCAAAATTATCATCCTCCTGTTTGTTTTTTGTATGTCTTGCATAGTGTGCTGTCAAGCTAGGTGGATATTGAACATGATGAAGACTAATCCAGATATCCAATCATCTTCTTTTTCACCATGCTGGAATGAAACCAAACAGGAGAAGGCTTTCTTGCATAATATCTTTCTATGATAGGAATTACTACGAAGTGTTGCAAAACTGAGTTGCTTCAGATAAAAGCTAGACTGGCTTGTTCTGTCACATATGTCAGGACTGCTGACATAAACATGATCATCATTTGAAGTTTCCTAAATGACTGGCTAATTCTAATGAATTTCTATCTTGACTAATGGTCTTTAGAATGCCTTTCCTAAAAAACAAAAAGGTTCAAATCTTCAAAATGAGCTTAGAAACAAAGACTAGAAATACCACCCCTCCATAAATCTGTTTGGACTGATTTCACGTGGTATTCTGATAATGTCATGTCTAATACTCAGATGTAATTTTGACCAAACTCTGAACAAGTATCAACGAAATATCCTTCTTCCATTTCTGTGTGTAAGTACATTATAGTTGACGTTAGCACTGAAGCATTAACGTGGGATACCTTAAAATTGATGTTGTATTTATCACTCCAGAGAGATGGTTAACCCTGCACATTTTTTAGCATGTGAACAACATACCCTGCGACGCTAATGTTGATTCTAAACCTACTGAGACACTCTGAAAGTATTTTATAAGATACTCCTCTTACAGTCCTCTTTTTCTCTGCTCTGTGATTTAACCTGTATGTTCCAAGTCCATACACATCTTTTTGTTGTGGAATGAAGAAGCACAAGTCTGCTGAAGTCTGCTCAACCATCTGGTATGCTGAGAGCTGAGGGTCAACAATTGCTGCCCATCATCATCAGGTGGACACTGCCAAGTCTGCAGGTGAGCATAGGGCCATTCGAGGGTGACTGGTTCATCATAATATATCCATCTGCAGGCTGGTGGCCTTAGTGGGTGTAGTGACAGAGTGGAGAAACTGGGGCTGCAGTTTGTCCAGACTTATTTCTCCCTAGTGCTGCTAGCTGAAATGGCCCACCAGCACCAGTGTGTTCACCTTCACTCAGAAAGAAGAACTCCTGCTTTATTCCTAGGTTTCCATCAAGGACAGCACATTACCTATGATCTCCCTCCTTGGAGATCCTTAATGTCCAGCTGGACATGGTTCTGAACATCCTGTTCTAGCTGATCTGCTTGAGTGGGGGACTGGATGAGGCAGTATGCAGAGTTCCCACCTCAACCATTCAATGATTCTGTGATTTCCCTGCTCATAGAAATTGCTTCACTAAAACTGACAGTTTTTCTTGATGTGTTTCCTGAAGGCACAACCACCCATCTTTCTGGTTCTGCCCCATTTTGTCATGACACATTACATACTATTAATAAACTATTTTAATGTGAGGAAAAATCACTTTCTTCACAGATTACTCTGTTTAGTTATCTACTAGCCAAGTAAACTATACACAGCTCAGAGGGACAACTGACCTTACCCCCCCAAACAAGTGTATATATTACTTTGGATTAAGCAATGGCATAAGAAGGGCTGGGCTGCTCATTTAACCACTTTCTGTATTTTGTCTTCCTCTGCCTTGTTCATGTTCTTGTCTTTCCACTGTAAGAAATTCAGCATCGAATTATGATGTATCTTGATGTATGTAATGCGTTTGTCGTTTATCAGCCAATTATGACCATTTCTTAACAGTGAATGTGAAGTTTTTCTAGCACAGACTTCCAGCATTTTCATTAGCTCACGCTAACATTTCTGACAGCCATTATAATCTCAACATCACAGCAGCAGCAAGCAAAGTTAGAACAAACAAGATAACTCGCAGTGCCCTTCTGTGTTGTGCACAAATCAGTGCTTGTTTGTCAAGACAGACAGTATCCTTCAGCGTGAAACAGCGACTATTAGAGAGCATCCAAAGGAGAGTTATGAAGACATAAGGAGAGCGGTTGAGGTCCCTTGGTGTGTTCAGCCCAGAGCAGAGGAGCTGAGGGGAGCGTGGCGGCTGCAGCTCTCACAGAGGGCGGAGGGGCAGCGCTGGGCTCTGCTCTGTGTAACAGCGATGCGGCCCGAAGGGACGGCATGGAGCTGCGTCGGGAGGGGCAGCTGGGGGTTAGGGGCAGCGCTGCACCAGAGGGCGGTGGGCACGGAGCGGGCTGCCCAGAGCAGCGGGCACGGCGGTGGGTGCCGGAGTTAAAGGAGCGCTGGGACACCGCTCATAGACGTAGGGTTTGATTTTGGTAGGTGCTCCGTGGAGCCAGGGGTCGTCGGACTCGGTGATGCTTGTGGGTCCCTTCCAACTTGGGATTTCTGTGGTTCTGTGAAACTCCCCTCCTCTCCCTCCCCCCACCAAAGGGTTCGATTTTTACTTCTCGGCATAACGAAGAGCCAGCAGGGTGGGAGAAGCCAAGTTCTCCCCAGGGAGATGGATAAGCAGCTCGCCAATTAACGTGGCGGGCACAAAGCAGCGCTGCAGGGCNCGCGGCGCTGAGCTCGGCATGGCGCGGCGCGGCCGCTTCCAGCGCCTCTTCGGCCGCAGCGAGTCGGAGGACTCGGAGCCCGAGGGGGCGGCCGCCTCCCCCCGCCGCCGGCCCTCCGCCGCCGCGCCCAAGCGGCGCTCCGCGTTCCCTCAGTGGCGCCCGAAGAGGAAGGAGCCGCAGCCGCCCGCCCGCGGCACGCCGCCCGCCAGCCCACTCGGCCTCCCGGAGCCGCCGCCGCCGCTGAGGTAAGAGCGGGCGGGAGGGCACGGCCGGGTGGTAGCCACAGCAGTGCCCCCTCGCCGGGAAGTGGTTCCCAGCAGGGCACGGCGAGCTCACGGCGCGGAGTTAGCGCTGCTCCGAGCTGGGCAACACGATGCGCACGCTGCGCGTTAAGCGGCCGCTTCGTTAGGTGGCTGAGCTCTCGGTATTTGGCTCGGGCTGGGAAAACTGAGCTCTGTGAGTGGCTCTGAGTGGTTTTTGAAATGCGTGTGTAGTAGTTACACCGAAAACACCGGTGTTTGCCTGGCGCAGGTGGGTGGACTTGACTGAAGCGTGGGCTAATGATGCATGTGTTTGATAGTGAAGTGTAGCACTGAAAACTTCAAATACCGAAGTATTTCATGATAGGAAAAAAGTTTATTTGTGTAGGAAAAGTACTATGAAGTCTGATTTACAGGGCTACTAATCCAGGAAATCGTGGGTCTGATCATGCCGAGAGCAGGGCGCTGCTGCAGGTGACCTCAACCAGGAGTGGGTCCCTCTTCCACCTCCCCAAAGACAAATAAATTGAATCCCGGTGCTCTGTCACCAGCAGAAGATCACAGCTCATCTGGAGGGGAAGCCAGGCTGGCACTGCACCCAGACCCAGGCTGCACAGGACCGTACCCGGCTGGGCTTTGAAATCTTCAAGTGGAGAGCAGCCTCTCTAGGCGAGCTGCATTGCTGCTTACGTAAGGAAAAGTTTCACCTGGTGTGAGGCTGGAACATTACTTCTTTCCCTTTTTGGCCTCTCCTCTGGCTGTGCCACACTGAGGAGTCTCCTGGCCCTTCTTGGAGACCCTCACCTGGGTGCCGGCAGGTGCTGCCTGAACAAGGTTCCCTCTTCTCAGGCTGCAGCAGCCCTGCTTCACAGCCTCCCCTCCCAGGGTAAGTGCTCCAGGCCATCAGCACCTTGAGGTCCCAAATGCGCCCCAGTTTATCATCTGCTTTGTGCTGAGGGGGCCCTGAACTGGTGTTGAGATGTGGTTAGGTGAATGGTGATGAAAAGGGAAGAGGTCATTCATTGAGGTGCGTCTTTAACTGCACTTGGTCATCTTTAGAGAGTACAGGATGCTCTGTGTAGCTTTCTGCCATATGCATTTTTTGTTTTATAAATGGAAGGAATGAAGCCTTTAGTGTGCAGCCCAAAATGCTCAGTGCACTCTTTTTTTCATATTGAATATTACAGTAGCATTTTGGATACGGGACATTGTTTGAAGCATTTTGTTCTTATTACATGAACAGTAGGCTGTAATGTATGATTGGAAAAAATGCTATGTAGACCAAATAGAAGATTTCTAACAGCAATGATTTTGAAATATTGAGGTGCTTAGTAACTATGATGGATATATGGCTCGGCATGTAACTAGTATGAATGCTGCCTGTTTGAAGACATTTATTTCAATGATGTTCCAACTCAATATCTGATGAGCTGCTTTGCTTTTCTTATGTTATTTTGTTTAGGTAGCCAATTCTTTTCTTTGCTGTTAGGTTACTTACCTTGAAGAGCAGTAACCATGTCATAAAATGTCTTAACATAAGAAGGCAAGCAAACAAATAACTCAGCTCTTTAAACTTGAGGCTGCAAATTCTCATGCCTTGATGGAATCTGTGTTACACTACTTAAGTTCTTGAGTGTCTCCAGATGAGCTCCCATGGTCTCTTTTTCCAGCAAAAACTACCTAGAATCTCTTTGCCAGAGGTAATTGACATAAACTGAAACCTCAAAACAGCTGAAGCTTAACTGGAAGAGAAGAATGGGAAAGAATGACAGTTGCCACCATACCTTAGGAAAATGCACTATTTAAAGAATCCAAATTTTACTTGGTCCCTTGAAAGTTGTGAAGGTTGTGTCTTCCCATCATTGGACAGACTACAGAGCTGACATGTTTTGGACATTGAATGATCTCCACCCAAATGCAGCTTTAAAAAGGAGGGTGATGACTTTAGTTTGAACTTCGAAGCAGGAAGCTGGGTACAGGAGGACAAAGAAGATTGTCTGTCTTTGGGGTGTGATTGTTTAGTGTGCTGCTACACTGTGACTCTGGAGCTTTTGGTATTTGATGGTCATGACTTGTTATTTCAGTCCAACTATAAACTGGCTAATGCATAAATCACAGTAGTTAGGTTCTTTCCCAAAGCATGTCACCATCAAAACATTTTTGCAGCTTATTACTTCCTAAGTTTCAAGAAGCACAGTTGGTATTGAAACTGCTTGGACTGCTACCATCAGCAGTAGCCCATCTTACTTCTGTGTGTTCCTCTCTCCTGATTAAATTCAGCTCAGCTCTTCTTCATCAACATACTAAATGTGAAGGCAAAGAAACCTCTATGACTGTTATTGTACAATGATTTCTCAGGGTTGCAAACGTGAATTAGGATCAGTAAGCAAAAAGGAAAAAAAAAAGAAAAAAGCACAGAGAAACTTATACTGTCTGCATCCAAGGTTAGTCAGACTATGGAATAATTAGATGTTATCTCAGAGAGGAACACACACATTCAGGAGATGGGTGAGGAAGTATGTTGCAAGCAGAGAAAGTGGTGCTGGACCATTTCCTTTCAGCTGCTCTTTGATTTCTGTGTTAGAATAACTGAGGAAATAATGCTTCGCTGCCCATGCGCAACATCATGTTTTGCAGAAATATTAAGAATAAATGTTTCACCCTATTAAAAACAGAGCTTGTAATACCACAGAACATTAGTAGCTTGACTGATAGACAAGAAAAATTTGCAGGAAACTGTCATGCAGTTGGCTGCATTAAATAGTAAAATAGGAACCATCCATTCAGTGTACTTGGTGTATTTGTGTAACTTTACACTTCTGAATTGTATAGTTGAAAGAAAAACTGAACTGTTCACCTGTGCTTTTTGCAAGATTGAATGCGGATGTCTAGAAGGATTGTTTGTTGGATTTAATTTGTGGAAGATGAAACTAAAATGATCAGAGGGCTGGAGCACCTCTCCTATTGAAGAAAGGTTGAGGGATCTGGGTTTGTTTAGCTTGAGAAGAGAAGGTTCCGGGGGGACATCATTGTGGCCTTCCAGTACTTGAAGGGAGTGTGGAAACAGGAGGAGGAATGACTGTTTACATGGGTTGATAGTGATAGCACAGAGGGGAATAGTTTTAAACTAAGACAGAGGAGATTTAGGCAAGATGTTAGGAGGAAGCTTTTCACTTCACCACAGGAGCGGTGACGCACTGGAACAGGTTGCCCAGAGAGGTTGTGGGTGCCCCGTCCCTGGAGGCATTCAAGGCCAGGCTGGATGTGGCTATGGGCAGCCTGCTCTAGGGGTTGGTGACCCTGCCCATGGCAGGGGGGTTGGAACTAGATGGTCTTTGAGGTCTTTTTCAACCCAGGCCATTCTATGATTCTGTGAAGAAAATGAAAAAGGGTAATTACTTTTGCAGTATAATTCTTTATAGTCTGTAATGCAAGCATGATGCCTTAAGAATACAGGTTTATTAGATTTGATTTGTACAGGAAAGAAGTTCTATTAAACTATCAAGATTAAAAAAGCAGAAGATTTTTGCTCAAAATTTTATCTACAGTATGACCTAATGAAGATACCATTCTTT
>VXAB01010579.1:291422-340929 GCA_013399175.1 Odontophorus gujanensis | reverse complement strand
CCCAGACCCAGGCTGCACAGGACCGTACCCGGCTGGGCTTTGAAATCTTCAAGTGGAGAGCAGCCTCTCTAGGCGAGCTGCATTGCTGCTTACGTAAGGAAAAGTTTCACCTGGTGTGAGGCTGGAACATTACTTCTTTCCCTTTTTGGCCTCTCCTCTGGCTGTGCCACACTGAGGAGTCTCCTGGCCCTTCTTGGAGACCCTCACCTGGGTGCCGGCAGGTGCTGCCTGAACAAGGTTCCCTCTTCTCAGGCTGCAGCAGCCCTGCTTCACAGCCTCCCCTCCCAGGGTAAGTGCTCCAGGCCATCAGCACCTTGAGGTCCCAAATGCGCCCCAGTTTATCATCTGCTTTGTGCTGAGGGGGCCCTGAACTGGTGTTGAGATGTGGTTAGGTGAATGGTGATGAAAAGGGAAGAGGTCATTCATTGAGGTGCGTCTTTAACTGCACTTGGTCATCTTTAGAGAGTACAGGATGCTCTGTGTAGCTTTCTGCCATATGCATTTTTTGTTTTATAAATGGAAGGAATGAAGCCTTTAGTGTGCAGCCCAAAATGCTCAGTGCACTCTTTTTTTCATATTGAATATTACAGTAGCATTTTGGATACGGGACATTGTTTGAAGCATTTTGTTCTTATTACATGAACAGTAGGCTGTAATGTATGATTGGAAAAAATGCTATGTAGACCAAATAGAAGATTTCTAACAGCAATGATTTTGAAATATTGAGGTGCTTAGTAACTATGATGGATATATGGCTCGGCATGTAACTAGTATGAATGCTGCCTGTTTGAAGACATTTATTTCAATGATGTTCCAACTCAATATCTGATGAGCTGCTTTGCTTTTCTTATGTTATTTTGTTTAGGTAGCCAATTCTTTTCTTTGCTGTTAGGTTACTTACCTTGAAGAGCAGTAACCATGTCATAAAATGTCTTAACATAAGAAGGCAAGCAAACAAATAACTCAGCTCTTTAAACTTGAGGCTGCAAATTCTCATGCCTTGATGGAATCTGTGTTACACTACTTAAGTTCTTGAGTGTCTCCAGATGAGCTCCCATGGTCTCTTTTTCCAGCAAAAACTACCTAGAATCTCTTTGCCAGAGGTAATTGACATAAACTGAAACCTCAAAACAGCTGAAGCTTAACTGGAAGAGAAGAATGGGAAAGAATGACAGTTGCCACCATACCTTAGGAAAATGCACTATTTAAAGAATCCAAATTTTACTTGGTCCCTTGAAAGTTGTGAAGGTTGTGTCTTCCCATCATTGGACAGACTACAGAGCTGACATGTTTTGGACATTGAATGATCTCCACCCAAATGCAGCTTTAAAAAGGAGGGTGATGACTTTAGTTTGAACTTCGAAGCAGGAAGCTGGGTACAGGAGGACAAAGAAGATTGTCTGTCTTTGGGGTGTGATTGTTTAGTGTGCTGCTACACTGTGACTCTGGAGCTTTTGGTATTTGATGGTCATGACTTGTTATTTCAGTCCAACTATAAACTGGCTAATGCATAAATCACAGTAGTTAGGTTCTTTCCCAAAGCATGTCACCATCAAAACATTTTTGCAGCTTATTACTTCCTAAGTTTCAAGAAGCACAGTTGGTATTGAAACTGCTTGGACTGCTACCATCAGCAGTAGCCCATCTTACTTCTGTGTGTTCCTCTCTCCTGATTAAATTCAGCTCAGCTCTTCTTCATCAACATACTAAATGTGAAGGCAAAGAAACCTCTATGACTGTTATTGTACAATGATTTCTCAGGGTTGCAAACGTGAATTAGGATCAGTAAGCAAAAAGGAAAAAAAAAAGAAAAAAGCACAGAGAAACTTATACTGTCTGCATCCAAGGTTAGTCAGACTATGGAATAATTAGATGTTATCTCAGAGAGGAACACACACATTCAGGAGATGGGTGAGGAAGTATGTTGCAAGCAGAGAAAGTGGTGCTGGACCATTTCCTTTCAGCTGCTCTTTGATTTCTGTGTTAGAATAACTGAGGAAATAATGCTTCGCTGCCCATGCGCAACATCATGTTTTGCAGAAATATTAAGAATAAATGTTTCACCCTATTAAAAACAGAGCTTGTAATACCACAGAACATTAGTAGCTTGACTGATAGACAAGAAAAATTTGCAGGAAACTGTCATGCAGTTGGCTGCATTAAATAGTAAAATAGGAACCATCCATTCAGTGTACTTGGTGTATTTGTGTAACTTTACACTTCTGAATTGTATAGTTGAAAGAAAAACTGAACTGTTCACCTGTGCTTTTTGCAAGATTGAATGCGGATGTCTAGAAGGATTGTTTGTTGGATTTAATTTGTGGAAGATGAAACTAAAATGATCAGAGGGCTGGAGCACCTCTCCTATTGAAGAAAGGTTGAGGGATCTGGGTTTGTTTAGCTTGAGAAGAGAAGGTTCCGGGGGGACATCATTGTGGCCTTCCAGTACTTGAAGGGAGTGTGGAAACAGGAGGAGGAATGACTGTTTACATGGGTTGATAGTGATAGCACAGAGGGGAATAGTTTTAAACTAAGACAGAGGAGATTTAGGCAAGATGTTAGGAGGAAGCTTTTCACTTCACCACAGGAGCGGTGACGCACTGGAACAGGTTGCCCAGAGAGGTTGTGGGTGCCCCGTCCCTGGAGGCATTCAAGGCCAGGCTGGATGTGGCTATGGGCAGCCTGCTCTAGGGGTTGGTGACCCTGCCCATGGCAGGGGGGTTGGAACTAGATGGTCTTTGAGGTCTTTTTCAACCCAGGCCATTCTATGATTCTGTGAAGAAAATGAAAAAGGGTAATTACTTTTGCAGTATAATTCTTTATAGTCTGTAATGCAAGCATGATGCCTTAAGAATACAGGTTTATTAGATTTGATTTGTACAGGAAAGAAGTTCTATTAAACTATCAAGATTAAAAAAGCAGAAGATTTTTGCTCAAAATTTTATCTACAGTATGACCTAATGAAGATACCATTCTTTATTAAGCAAATATGTATCTAGATAGGTACTAAGACAAGAGGAGTGGAATGCGGAAACTTTCACTTATTTTGTTAGCATTCATAAGAAATGAAAAATACTGTCCTGTGAAAACCTACCTAATGACATCTGTGCCAAGAAGGCAGCAATCCGCCTTTCCTGCCTGAGTTAGCACGGACTGCTGTTCCTGTACTGCTGGTTTTACAGTGTTGGTGGCTGTGAAAACACCCGTGTGAAGAAGTGTGCTCTCCTTTTCATTTTCTCATATTAGAAATCAAATGATAGTCTGAAAAATTGGTAACAGCAAGGATGTCAGTGCCCCTGCTGGCAGCCTGCTTAGGTGGCAGAGAAAGATTATATCCTGGTAGAGAATGGGATCTTAATGCCGAATTCTGCTTCAGTAGAGTTGTTCACTTTCTTTTACCATTTGTTTTCCCTTAAATACAGAAAAAAATGATCTTTAGAAATGAAATGAGTCAGTGTACTCATGCCATTCAAAATAATCAGACTGAACGCAGATGCATCCAGTTGGCATTTAATAATGCATGGAGTGCTAAAACTGTTATTAAATATTGAATGAATACCTATTCAGTGAACATCGTTTGTATAGATGTGGAAAAAAACCAGTTTTCATGTTCAACTCTTAAAGTTGCTGTAAGTTGCTTCTTTGCTCCTTGTCATGTTCCCTTGTTTCTACAACTGTCTGTCCCATCTCTCCTTCCCTTTTTGTCCTCTTGAGTTTTGTATCAACCAGTTAAGCCTTCTCTCTCTAGCAGCTTCCTGCCTGCATTGAGCACGCAGAAGAATACTTTATTGTACCTGAAATGGCCTCAGGACATAGGCAGGACAACATCTGTAGATAGAAGTAGTATCTGTAGATAAATTGTTGTAATCAGAAAAATTAGTCAAGCTTATTTTGGCGTTGAGGACCCAAAGAAAGTAATTATTTTGTTTTAACATCCTTTCTTTGCTGAGGTTATGGAAATGCCATATTAGAAAAAACAGCAAGATGCTCTAAGTCTTTTCACGTGCTGGTAAACAATGGTTTTATTCAAAAAAATGCAGAATCAGTTTATTTAGAATGAAAGAAAACCTGTTTGAAAGGCCTGTAATTGTCTTAAGATGACGTTCTGCATTATTTTTGGTAATACTAAATACCATAGGAGAGCCAAATTATTACGTTATTGAAACGGTGAATATAAGTTTGAGTTACTTCATGTACAAATACAAGATGGCATCCTTATCCTCTAATTTCAGCTATCTAAATCTGAACTAGCTGCTCTCTTTATAATCAAGGAGGACAAATAGGCATGTCTGGTGTGCAATTCATCTCACCCTAGGGCAAGCGTCTAAAGCAGGCTAACTGAATTGCAACTTAGATGGGCCAGTTTTAATTCACTGACTTTAAAATGCACTTGAAGGTCACCTGAAGCTCCAGCATCTCAAGCTGGACAGTGGAGTGCCCTTTGTGTTACCTGGTGAGGAGGAATCCACAAACTGATACCTTCATGCAGAATGTTACACTGCAAAGTCATGAGCTTCAGAATCTTATGTCCTCATCTTTTGCATGCACCTTCTTTACTCGTAAGCAATCTCCTACTGAAGATGCTTTTTTTTTTTTTTCCCCCCCCCACAGAATTTCTGTGTTTTCTGTTGATTGTAGTTAAGAGTTTTCAAGTTTCTTTAAGGAACTGGGGTTGATACCTGCTTGTGCTGTATTTCTTAGGCAAAGCTTGGCAAGTTGTGGGTTAGTCGTGAGAGCAAACCTTTCATAGATGGCTATGGAGAGAGAACAGGGGAAGCAGGAGAGAAGGGAGAGGGAACTCCTCGACCTAGGATCTGTTTTGCAGAACTATAGCCAAAATGGCAATGTTTAGGAACAGCTGTGTCTGCTGGAAACATAACCTTCTAGTGGGAAGGATGGGAAACTATTAAGCGTAGGCAGCTCTTCCTTTATCAGCTTGCATTTTAAGATAAAAACATGAGGAGCTGTTCTATCTCAGATCTTCCCATGCAAGGGAAAATCCCTTCTCTTTAGCTTTCAAAACAAACATTAAGAAAAATTAACGGCTTGACTACATATAAAGTTATCAGATAACAGTGTATCTTTGTACATACTATTCCTACATTAGTCACTTCTTACACCTTGCAGACTTTCTGTTGTACCCTTTTCCTTCTCACGCTTGTTTGCTCATGCAGCCACATACTGTGAGCTAACTCAGTCATCAAGTATTTCATCACTCAGTGCTCCTCAAAACAAAAAGGGAAAGACAGGCGAAGGCGGATCAATACAAGGGGTTATTCTTTTCCTACAGTGTCTTCTGAAAAAAAAAAAGTCATTGTATTTAATTTTTTTAAAGAAAATCAGTTATCATCTTGTCCAAATCCTTCATTCCCACATCTGGAAAAATGTCATTTTTCATTAGCCTAGGTTTGGAGTTCTACTTGGAAATTCTGAAATGAAAATGAAATATATTGGTTTGATAAAAGAGAACCTTTGGGTAAGTGAATCCTTTAGTCCTCTAGGACATCTGTTTAAAGGAGTGCCTGAATTATGAACATTTGCAAAACAGATGTTTGATGAATTTTCTGATCCTGTGTTTCAAATTGACCTGAAGACCAGAAGCACAACTGCTGTTTTGATAACATATTCTGTTTTTCCTCGTTAGCTATTCCTTATGTTAATTATGGTGCTCCTTCTACTGTCAGAGAAAACTCCGTAAGTGCCTTGAGACCTTTAGGCAGACCGGGGGGCCATAGTGCATCCTAGAACTGACCTTTTATAGTTGCTGTTTCATTGTGGTAAGCTACTGTTAGATTGTCTAGTGTTGCTGTTGAGAGAAGGCTGTGCGTGAGGAATGCAGTGTCCACAAGACAGAGCAGGATCAGGCTGTAATTAGCCAAGCAGAAGCAGTTTATGCTGCATGGCCTGGTGGAAACCATCATTCTCCTTCTGTCTCTTGCACTGTGGCCAGGAGCAGGTGGCACAGTACAGGCACTCAGGCCCATGCAAAGTTACAGGTGACTTCTAATTAACACTGAGGCAGAGAGAACCTCTAGCGGAAGCATTTGTGTTAGCTGTGAGAGAGGCTGCTTTTTAGGAAGTGAGGTGTTTTATGTTTTCTCTTGATGGGAAACTAACAGAATGCTCTCCTCGTTTTATGATAAATACGAAATAGATTAAGTTAGAAGAAACCTCTGGAGCTCATCTTGCCCACCTCTTATGAGTGCAGAGTCAACTTCAAAGTTAGCTTGTGCTCTGAAGTTGAGTGGGATTGCTCAGGACATTGTCTAGTCAAGAGTATGATATCTGCAGGGGCTGAAACCACACAACGTACTCATGAAGGGTGTGAATTTTTTTTCTTAATTCTAATCAAGATTTCTGTTTCCTGTGTCCATCTCTTCTTTGTCCCTGTCCACCCCCAAGGCAATGTTGGCTCCCATTTGGTAGGCAGTCTCTCCTCTTCCAGCTGCTCCTTGTGTTGCATGCCCCAGTACCTGAACATCTTCCTGGTCCTATACTCACTTCATTTTGTCAACACTTTTCTAGTACTACAGATATGTAGACAGCCTGCACTGACACAAGGGCTGATAATGTCTGATGGCAGAGTGATGTGAAAACAATGGGCTTGCAGATACTGGCCACTGACAAATACAAGAGAATGCCGAGTCATTGTATACCTGTGGCTTCTGTGGGGAGTGTGTCTAGTTTCCTAGTCCTTGACTCCCAGAACAGCTTACTTGATCTGCTTGTTTGACTGTTTTGGTTTCTGTCATTTCAATTCCTTGAAACAATCAGCGGGGATTCCGTGGTGGATGATCCACAGAGCCAAGGTAACACTCTGTGATGAGCAGTGCTGCCATTTCTCCTACCATTAGCTGAAAACCTTGTGTACTTCACAAATCATTTACTTATTAACTTGTAATTCTTCTGACAATACACGTCTCAAATTTTTGAACAATATAAGCATGTTTGGCATAAACCCAAAGTGTATGATTACTATCAGAGAAGAATCCATACCAATCTGGTACAGTCTTTTTCTCTAAGAAGAGTATTTTAATGATTCATTCATTATTATTGATTGCAGATAAAGTACAAGTAATTCATATTGCATGGTGTAGGGGGACACCTACAGATACCTGCTGAAATACACCTATTGTCCTCTGCTGAATATCATTCTGGCTTCCCTTGACTATCTGCAAAAGCTGAAGTGAATGGGAGAGAAAATAGAAATGGAAATGAAACCTACACGGCTACACTTCTTTCTATTTGAAGAGCATTCCTGTGCGTGATGAGGAGAATTTGTTGTTTGGGTTTTTTTCTAATTATTTGGTAATGTAGCAATGTAGATTCTTCAGTGGAACCGCAGGAAAAAAAGCTTCCCTTCTGCTACATTCAGTGTGAGATGGTATTCATACCTGTACCTTGTAGGTTGCAAGAGGTGTGTGTGTGGTCTTCCTGGGTAAAAGTGACCTAGGAGCACATAGCTGTGGGCCTGTGCTTGTGTTATGCATTCCCAGTCCTGAGACCCCAAGGACAAGTGTGCGGGCACAGCACTGTGCTGAATGACATGTCTTCCAGCCCAGACCTGCTTTTCAGCTGGCTGTCTTGAACCTGGACACACGCAAAACACATCAGTCTGACCCCACCTCACAGACATATTCTGAGTTAACCTCATGTGATTCTTGTGATTTGAGACTGGATTCCTTAAGTTATTGAGTGGGAGGAAACCTTGTCTGTCTTCAGTTTAGACAAAAAGAATTTTTTTCTCACAGCTTTTGTCTGTGTTGTTAGTTTAGTGACTGATGCCCCCCAGGCTTGTGCTGTGTTTATCAAATGCCTGGAATAATGGAGTCTCATTTTGACCGGCTTCTGTATGCAAATAGTGAGTAACAGCAGGAAAGACCAAAAAACAGTTGGCACCTTTCAAAAGCTCTGAAGGAATATATATCATCTGAAATTTCAGAATGGAATGCATTGGGCTTTATAGTCCTTGTGTAATTTAAAGGGTGTGTTTGAGGTGAAGAGATAATAAAGAGGCTGAGAGGCAGGCCATGAAAGTTCCATGAGGTGTATGGATGACAGTTGTGCAGATGGTAGGTCTGTAGGTGTGAGGTTGTCTGCCTGGTTCCCGATGAATAGCTCGATACCTGTTTCTGTCACACGTGCTGGAAACAGAATGTTCAGGACTTCAGGCTCTTACCCTCCTATATTTGGGATCAAACTTGCTTGTGTTTTCAGGAAAATGCTTTTTTATAGAAGATGCTAACAAAGGCACATCATGGAGGTTGCTTCCCACATTGTTCCTCTGTTGTACTGTTAATCATGGAGCCTGCCTGGCATTTGGCACTATCTTACACCATGTATCTGTGTCTTGGAGCAACTGCTAATTGAACTAACTAGTTCTTCAATAAGATTTAGATGATATCTTCTTTATTTGGGACAAATAGAAATCTTTCTAAACTCTTGAGTGAGTTATATACTTATATATGGTATTTTTATTTTGTATTTATATATATAGTATTTTTATATGAGATGAAAATATGAGTAAGCCAAATGCTGTGGGAGACATTTCATTTTTTCACTATAATACACTAAGGGATGAAAAAAAGGATAGAGATAAGACAGTACTCTCTCTGCTGGCTTGTTACAGTTAATGTAATGAAAAAAGAAAAAAAAGACCTGAAGTGTAAATGCATTCTTTCTGCCAGGATACCTGACATCTCATCTTGACTCTTGAGAAGCATTTCTTAGTTCAAGCATATTTGTTTGAATGAAAGCCTAGTTTAGAAAATGTCTCACTTTTATAAGCCAAAGTTGAGAACAAGAGCCTTATCCTAAGCAACTTTTATGTGTGTGCCAGTGTACCAAGACTGTCTGGTAAACCAGAAGGAAAAAGAAAATCGAATATTAGCATTTAAATTTATTCAGATGACCATCTTTACTGTTACACAGGTAGTCCCTTTTTTTTTTTTTCTGTAAAGACTTAATACAGTGTGATGGTAAGACTTCCCACTTGAAAACATGAACAACTAGTGACCTCGATTGTAAAAGTTTATTAGTTTATGAAACAGTGTGGTAACAGCCTGGTGTATTTTTAGAAGTCCTCTGTGTCCTAAACGTGTCTCGTTAAAATTGGACGTCTGTCTTTCCTTCCCACTTTGTCACGCTGTTCCCAGAAGCCGTGTGTGAGCCTGCCTGGAACTGGCACTGAGGAATGTCCTGCTGGCTGCTGAACCTGTGGGGCAGCATAGAGGGAGCAGGAATAGCCCCACGCCGGCACCCACGTGCTGGTGGCACATTGCTTGGTGTGACTGCTGAGGAGGAACTGAACAGGAAGTGCCTGGCAAAACTTGGCAGCTTTAAATTCCCAAATTCCATCTCCCAGTGAGCAAGTTCAAGTATTGAGCGTAACAGTGCTTTTATGGCACTGTAGTGTCACCTGATTTCACCAGTGCTTTGTGATGGGTGTTTATGATTGAGTGTTGTCTTTTAGAAGTCTGAAATACAGTTAGCCCATGAGGGGTTCTTTTTACTGTTGGAGAGGGCCCTGAATGACCTCACTGCCAGTTCCCTGTTTTCTTTGTCCACTTTATCTTCCTAGATTTCTTCAGCAGTTGCTTTCTTTGCCATTAGTTTTTTTTTTACAAAATATGTTCAGGGCAGTTCCTTAGTAGCACTGCGCTGTGACTAACTTGCTATCCTCTACACTGTTGTGTTGTTGATTTTTTCTAAAGAAAAGTCAACCCCTGTATACCTGTTTGGACATGTCTCATCTTTTCTCAGTTAGATCAGAGTTACCTGCCAGCTTTTGGCAGATTTTCATGGTGTAATTATGTTAAACACTATTCCCCCCCATGTTGATGTCTACAGCAGTGCCTTCCTTGCACCCATCTTCAAGCAAGTTCTTTACACTTGAAGACTCCACACTTTGATAATCCATGGGTTTGTGGCTCGTAAGAATCATCAGGGTCCAGAAATTTGCTGCTCCCATTATTCCTTTTTACAGTCCATTGAATTCCTTCCAGTGACAGTATGAATGTGCTTTTCCAGTTGAAGCTGAACCCCCAGTCATTACCATGGGATCTGTGCCAAAGCAACAGTGTGTTAACATGTATTCATTCCTTCCCACACTTAGAAGTATCAGCTCTGGCTTTGTGCCATTGAAATTGCCGAATTGTTTGTGTCTAACATCTTCATTTTCTATTTTTTTTTCAGTTGTACCTGTCTGTAACTAAGACAGACAGATCTCTCTTTCATCAGTACTGCTGCTCAATTTTTACCAACATACAATTCCTTCATTTCTTTTTCTGGACAGAATATTTTTCATGCTGTCCCCCAGATGATCTGTTTCTCTCAGAATTTTGAAAGATATTTTTGTCTGCTTCCATGGGCTCACTGATTTGCAGTCTATATTGCAGTAGAGATGTGCAGTGTAGGCTTACTGAATATAGACATTATTTTTTAAACAACATTATACCAATATAATTATTAATGTTGAATACTTGCTTTCATTGTAATATATACATTTTGCTTTAATGACTGCATTTTCTTACTGGCAGGATGTCCATTACACTTGAAGATGGTTATAAATAAATTTAGCTTCTGATTACAAATGAGATGTTCTTGTCATCTAATGAAGCAGGTGTCACCAGCCACGTGTTGGCAATAGCAAGCCGTAGTGCCTGCTTTTTGACTTTGAAAAGCAGCCAGGGTATGATTCTCCAAGGGCAGGTGGTGTTTTTTGCTGCTTTTTAGGGGCAGGGGAATATTGCTTCTTGTGCCTGAGTCAGTCCTACCTTTCAACAGAGTTTTAAATCCTCTTCCAAGTGGCTTATAGGAAGAACACATCTTCCTATAAAAGATATATAATGAAGTATTAAAAAGCCTGCACATCTTCAATATAGTGGATGCCCTGTCCCTGGATACTTTTAAGGCCAGGCTGGAGCAGTCTTTGAGCAACCTGATCTAGCTGTGCATGTCCCTGTTCATTGTGGTGGAGCTGAACTAGATGAAAGGTCCGTTCCAACTCTGAGGAATCTATGACTGTATGAATCATGTTTTCCATATTTGTTTAGCTTGGAGAACAGAAGGCTCTGGGGAGACCTCATTGTGGCCTTCCAGTACTTGAAAGAAGTGTATCAGCAGAAGGGGGAACAACTATTTACATGGGTTGATAGTGATAGGACACGGGGGGGAATGGTTTTAAACTAAGACAAAGGAGATTTAGGCAAGATGTTAGGAGGAAGCTTTTCACTTCACCACAGGAGCGGTGACGCACTGGAACAGGTTGCCCAGAGAGGTTGTGGATGCCCCATCCCTGGAGGCATTCAAGGCAAGGCTGGACGTGGCTCCAGGCAGCCTGCTCTAGTGGTTGGTGACCCTACCCATGGCAGGGGGGTTGGAAATCAATGATATTTGAGGTCCTTTTCAAGCCAGGTCATTTATGATTCTATATTTCCAAGGCATTACAATATTCAACTGTATTTTGAGCTCTCTGTGGGTATATTCATCTCTCATTAAACTGTAGCATTGTTGGTATCATTAGTGTATTCTTTTCCTTTAAAAATTCATTCATTTTATACAATGGCCTAGATTCCAATTAAAGAAAACAAAAATCCCACACCAAATGATTTCTTAAGCACAAAATTATTTTATAATGTAAAGAGTGCGAGGGAAAAGAGCTGTGGAATGAAGGATATTGTCTGACTGATGAATTTTAATACTAAGTGGACATTGTAATGTAGGCAGGATTATTTTATTTAACAGCTACTCTGTCTTCTCTGCGTTGCCCTTTGTTGCCAATCCTCTCCTGTGAATTTTAGTTCATGAACATGGAAACTTTTATTACTTTGCTTCTGAGCTTTAAGGTCAAGTTGTTAAAGGAGATGTCAGAAATCAGGCTAAAAGAGAGAAACCAGGGCCATGAGTGGTTGTGCATCACCACCCTCTGCATGTGGAACTTTTAACTTCNGAGAAACCAGGGCCATGAGTGGTTCCTTGGAAAGAAGGCTTGGCAGAACTTTTAACTTATCTGCACATCTCCATTGGTTTAGGTTCATTGCAGTAGATTTCACATAGCTAAAGAAGGACACACAAACAATGTAGGTAGTGATCAGGGCATCTAGAGTAGTGAGCACCTCCCAGGACTATAACTGAATATTTTCCAGTGGTGCTCATGCAGCTTCTGGTGTTGGTGACCTGCTTCCTAAGTGCCCGGTGAGGAATGGTGCTGCGAGTGCCTTCTGTTTGTCTGAATCACTGACAAATGACAATAAGGAAACAGTTCAGACACTGACCCTTATTGTGGTATCTTGTTATGTGATCCTTGTTACCAGTACCAGTGCTGGCACGACCCAGGCCACTTGATGTGTTTGACCAAGAACACAAGTTACTTCAGGGCATCTGAGCAGTGGGGAGCACTGACTAATGATCCAAGAATTTGGAATTGCTTTGCTGAGAACATTCAGTTTCCATGACGTCCCTGCTGCCATCACTGTGATGGAAGGGTGTTCCCCATTTGTATGACTCCTTACCATTTGTGAGAATCTAGAAGGATGCGATAAGTAGCAATTCTGTTTCTCATCCTGTTTCCTTAAGCTTTTATAATTAGCCATGATACCTTGTCTCTGACGTAGTTTAGGTAGACCTTGTAAATCAAATCAGACCATTCCTGTTAGTAATGGAGAGCAGGCTCAGAAGAGCCTCCTGGATGGGAATCTACCCTCTGTGTTCCTTCAGGAAGATTGGAGGGCTTGAGCACCTCTCCTATGAAGAGAGACTGAGAGAGCTGCAGTTTTTCAGCCTGGAGAAGGGAAGGCTCTGAGGAAACCTCATTGCAGCCTCTCAGTACTTTGAGGTGGCCCATGGGAAAGGTGAGGATAGACTCTTTATCAAGGAGTATAATAACAGGACAAAGGGTAATGGTTTTAAACTAAAAAAGAGTAGGTTTAGATTAGGTATAAGGAAGAAATTTTTTACTGACAGGGTGGTGAGGCACTAGAACAGGTTGCCTAGAGAAGCTGTGGATGCTCCATGCTTGAAGTTAAAGGCCAGGTTGGATGGGGCCCTGTGCATCCTGATAGAAAATATCCCTTGTCCACAGTAGGGGGGTGGAACTGGATGGTCTTCCAACCCAAACCATTCTATGATTTCGTGAAGATTGGAGTTTCATTTCTGAACAGGTGCTGTATTCTGCTTTATGACTTCTGGTTTCCAGCTCTAGCCATAAATATTCCCTATCTTTATCAAAGTGAGTGTGTCCTGGAAGGAAACGATTATTTTTGATATAGTGTAGGGATGCAGGGCATCTGTGGTGTTTAGGATGGCCCAGTGATGGTCTCTTCAGGCCTGCATCTCCCAGGAGTGGTCCCCAGGACAAGAAGGTGTAGTTCAATGATAGACAGGCATTAGAGATCTTGTTCCCACTTCATCCTCTCAAGATGAAGTGATTCTCTGGATGAGTGCCCTGCAAATGAGAAGATTTCTGAGAGCTAATGTCTGAGACAGTTGCAACACATCACCACATCAAAGAGCCAGCCAGTGTTGGTGGAAAGTTCAGCAAACAGCCTTGGGAACAAATGACCTCTGAATAACAGATGTGTCAAATTGACCCAGGCTTCCAGGGCCCCAGAAGTAATGCCTCCAGCATGCTCAAAATCTGTATGTATCTTCTTTAAGAGTTCCAAAGGACAGTTTTGAAGTTTCTCATTCATAAAACACTATATGGTGTCTCAGGGCATCCAGATTTGATAATGTATTCAGCAAAACAATCATTTAAGTCTCTCTGCTACTTCCCACTTCTGAGTTGACTGTTTATTCCCTTGTAATTACACATGTGCGTACCTATGGACTATCACAAATAGAGGAAATACATTTTTTTAGTGTATGTTACTTAGTGCTCCTGAAGACATGTTGTCCATGGGCACCTTCTACAACCGCTCTTTCTTCAGATAAAGCAACCTGATCTTGCATACTTGTGCTGAAACTGAAATTCAGGGCATGCTCTGCCCTTTATGACACTGGTGCAAAGAACACTAAGCTACATCTGGAGAACATCAAATACACAGGTACTGCTACAAAAAGTTCACCAGATGTGAACATTTCTGGTGCATGCACTTAAACTGGAACACGCTTATGGCCAGTACTGATTTAAAGTGGGTAGCTTCTTTTTTATTTGCTGTGTAGAAAAATCACTCAGAATTGAATGAAAGAAACATTTTTTCTTTAAGTGAAAAAAAAAAAACAAACCTCTATTTATTTACAAAATAAATTAAAGGTACACTTTACAATGCTTTACTGAAATGCAGTTTTACTCAATAATATTTCAATCCCTTTAACTTTTTCTTTTGTTATTTTCCTTCATTCCTTTTTGAGACTGAAATGCTTGCTTTTTTTGTTCTTTTTTTCTTTTTTGTTTTTTTAAGATTTAATGCGGCCTTATATGTTTGTGATAGTTAATGCATGTAAACATGAAAACAAATCCAGGTCCAAACAAAGAATTGGACCTATCTTACCATAATGTGACATTCTGTGCCATTCTGCATCATTACGTAGCTAGTAATGGAGTGGTACAATAGACGAATTTGAATGTTACTAGAAATAGGTGACTGTCACCATTGCCTTGTTGATCTTGATTCGAAAGACTGGAGAGGTACACGTGTTCTGTGTAACTTGGATTAATCCCAGGAGCTTGCTCATATCCTGTCAATTGGCTTTGATGTTCACACCTGCAGTTTCCTGTCGTTAATGCCACAATCTTCCCTGTCAGATGTTGGGTCTTGATGGTGATAAATCTGATAAAACAGCTGCTGCTTTGAAAGCATTAGGATAATTGCAGATGTTTCAGCATAATTATGTCACCTTCCTTCCCAATTACTGGATATACCCACTTCTTGGGACAGGACCTCCCGCAGTGAGATTCTCAGCATGGCTGCCGTGTAAATGGACATAGATTTTACCTCTTATAGCCTCTTTTTTTAAAATTATTATTATTTTTTTCTTTAATACAGGATTACATTGTATTGACTAATATTTGGGTCAGAGTTTTTTTTATGTGGTGCTTTCTGGCACATATGCAACAGAGTAACAAATTGCAAAAGCTTAAACAACTCCAGGAAATTCCCTCCAAGAGTAAGAAATACTTTGTTTGAAGAGACCTTCTAGTTACTGTTGGAAAAGTCCTCAGCCTCTTTTATTTTTCCTCTCTTAAAATACATTTTTCATCACTCATACATTCCAAAGTATTTTACTTCTTCTGCTCTGATTCCTGTACGTCTCATATGTCTGAAACAGTCTCGTTATTTTCATCATCTCAGTAATCTTCTTGTCTCCCTATGTCCCTTTACCAATGTGCTTATTTTGGTTAGCTTTCCACCCTTTCTTTTATGCTCCTCCACTGTCCTTTAATCTAGACCAAATTACAATTTAATAATGCAGGTGAGGGTTGGTGAGGAGAGGTGGTTCCAGTTTCAAAAGTTAGCTGGAAAGCAAAACCATTCAGTCATCTTGCCTCTTCTGTTGTTGTGGTCTATGGTTCAGTCTGGTCAGGCTTTGCAGGGCACTTGTTTGTGCCCATGTACTCGTGTACGGAGTGAGGCACAGAAACACCACTGTACAAACTCTGTGAAAGAGAGGTGGACTGAAACTTCTTTGTAATGAGACCTGTGTGGCTGCTCTGAGGAACAAGCAGAAGCTTTTAAAAGAAGTGGTTTCCTGGTGTCTGACAAGTTTTCTATAGCAGAACTATCCTTTGAGCCAGCTTTTGAGTATTTGCACAGTAAAGCATTAAAAAAGAATGACTGAGGACATAGAATTAAGCTAAAAGCAACACAGGTAACATAACGAATTTGTTTTGTCCCTTTTCTTCATGAATTTATCTGTTAGTTGAGGGCTGCCATCTTTCCTTTTGTATCACTGCCAATAACTGCTTTTATTTATTTGTATTATGTAAAATGAGCACTGCTAATGCTAGATTTTTGTGCTGAAATTCATAACATTTGATTAGTGTTTGTTGCCTCTGTTTTCATTAGTTCTTGTGACATATCTTTAAGGCAGGCGGGTATTAGACTTTCCTGTGCAAATGTCTTTGTACAGCTGGACCTTACCCCAGAGATCTTTTCCTGGGAATTGTAGGGTCTTTCTGGTCCGGCCACTGCTGTTCTCAAGGCCCAAAAATGTCATTGCACATCTTTATTAGTGAGGCTGTGTTACAAAAATGATGTTGAACTAGCTTTAATTAGTGAAACCAACACCTCAATGCCCTCTTCTTTCTGTAGCTACTGTCTTTTCTCCCATTAATTAATGAAAGCATTAATAGAAAATGATATGCTTTGTTTGTTTCTTTTATGAGAAAGATTTGTAATGAACAGATTTACAGTGCTGGCTTTTGATGGAAGTAGAGCACAGATCAAGTCTTTTAGTAATGCCATTTGTTTATGATACTCCATCAAAATCATGTCATTTTATATTTATGTCTATAATTTGGCAATATGCAGCATTTAAATTGGTAAAGCAAACTCATTATCCAGAGAATAAACTTCAATATTTTTTCAATTGTTCACTTTACTTCAATTGTTTCCCATTCTCAGCTGCCTCCTCTTGCTGATCCTTGACTTCTTTGAAGTGAGTGTAATCTCATATGAAGATAGAAATAAATACAGTTCTGTATAATGGACAATGAATATCTCTTGGCAGAGATTTCAAAGTCTGTATCTTTGCAGGGAGAAGCTTTGCAGCCTAAAAGGTCTGCTGCCAGGTTAAGTGTGTTTTCATATGTGCATTTATTGTACACAAAAGCCTGGAGCAGGCTTTCAGGGCACTTGAAGGTCTGAGTTTGGTGGCTGAGTCCAAAGACTTTGAAACTGCCATTTGTTTCACTGTGTGTTTAGTATGATAAGAACATGAGTGCTTGCTTTCTTTTCTCTCGTGTATGCTATTGTAGTAACCACATTGATTACTTTACTTGTTTACCATTGCTCTCTTGGGCATGGATTACTTAGGGTTTTACAAGGAAATCTCAGCTCCTCAGTTGTGAGTATGCCTTTTGTGAAAGGAGCTTTTTTATCTTATGCTTTGAAAAATCATCAGGATACAATGTAAAACCCAGTACTAAAAATGTTTTTCCCCAAATCCTGAGCATTCATGTGTGGAAGTTAGTAATTTCTTTATCCCTTGCGAAGAAGTTGACCCAGCTGTGTCACAAATGACAAGATAAATGCCTTGTTAAACTGGTTCTGAACCTTAGAGGCTTGAAAGTAGGCAAATATAGAAATTAAAATAGAAGGTTTTAGCAGGTAACTACAGAGCCAGTGGCAGATGACTCTGTAGTAAGCTGTTGTAAATAGGACATCCTAGGTGACTTAATCAGTCTTTGAACTGGCTCCAGGATGACTTGTAATTCATGTATAAAGTCCAAGACTCATAATGCATTTGTTCCAAGTGATGCTTTAGGATAAAGTTTAATGTGTGAACTATTTTAAAATTTAAATGTGACTGAAATCGTTGTACAATTTGATGCGATTTGAGATGTTTACTTAATTACTCTTTGTACCCAGCTCACGATTAGTCATCTTGTGATGATCCAAACTGAACTACCTAAGCCTGGTGGTATAAAACCCTTTTCTTCCAAAGGAACATCCAAAATGCTATCATGTGATGCTTTTGTATGTTTGTTTTTAAATGGCTACTTGATCTTTTCACGACTCCAAACATCAGGAGCTCATACACTGAAAGTATATAAAGTGTGAGAATCACTAAGATAGTATGCAGGCTCACTTGAACAGTGTACTTTGTCACTTAGCACCATGCCAAATAATTTATTTAATGGTGACAGATCTAAAGCATGACACTGAGACACAAGAATTACTTCCTTCAGCAAATACCATGGATGTTACTGCTGCTGGTAGAGACCAGGTTGGGTGGACACGTTAAGATTATGTGATGGTATAGCCACAGGCTAGTAAGAGCAAGTTCCCTCCCTTAAGTTTGTCTTCTTAATTCAACTTCAAGCATACCTGTAGTAGTGTTATAATTTTATAGATGATATCTTTAGTTAAAGATAAGCAGGACTGTGTCTAAATTTGTTTATCACATGGAGAGGGAGCTTTCATTACTAATAGTTTGACTGAATTAGAAGAGTAGGCGTGGCCGACAGTTACTGCTAATAGTGGACAAATCAAACTGGTTTTCATTCAGTAGCGCACGTTTTCAGATTGCCACCTTTGTTCTGACCCTCTGCTTGGTAAATCTAAGAGGCAAGATACAGGTAGTCCTTCTATGAGGTGTAGATCACAGGTCAATGTGAGAGATAGAAATAGAAATCTTCCTTGGCTTATTTGAAGTTAAAAACTTACTTGTTTTTTTTTGTTGTTGGTTTTTGTTTGTTTGTTTGTTTGTTTTGGTAGGATTATTTCTCATGATATAGTGGTCTCATTATAATAGCACACTGTTGCCATTCATTATGAGGAGTCAGCCTGCTTTCCTGTGTTCAGGACCACTTGGCAGGATCCATCCCAGACACTTAACATAATTAACTTGAAGGTGTTTCCTGCTCAGGAGCTACTTAAGCACCCTGATATAAATGAGCATGGAGGATGGAGGATGAGCTGTCTGTAACCAGTAGTTGAAGGCGCTGTAGTTTAGTTACCTAGGAGAGAACTGGTAAAGAGCAAAGTAGAAGCGGCAATAAGTGTACTGAATTGTACAAAATGCTCATCATTTTAAATAATGATATATAACACAATGTTAACTGGGCAGACAGTGTTCTAGTTAAAATATATATATCCTTTATAGTTTGTCTGCATCTCCTTTCCCAGCATCTGCTTGTCCTCATTTCTCATTTTCCCCTCTCTTCTATTCTTTATATCCTTTCTTGTACGTTTCCTCCTTGCCTGCAACATGACTTTGGATAGCTGTGGAAAAGGGAATATGAAAAGGGGGAGTGAAAAATGGATTTGAAGAGAAGCAAAAACACAGCCAGAGCTTGTCATTCCTTAGAAGATGAAGCAAAGTAATTTCTGAAGCCAAAGCCTGTGATCCCTGATTCCATAGTAGTAAGATGCCAGCAGGCTGCCTTGCAGTGAGCTTGAATAATGAGGTTTTGTTTCTCCTTGCTGTGTGAGTTAGTCCTTTCTAAAAAGGCAATAACACTTCAAAGAAGCACTTCATAATGTAGATCTGTATGATGTTCAAGCTGGCAGAATGCCTGTTTTGTGTGGAGGTATGAAGAGTGCACATCCACATGTGTGTATTTATTTTGATGTGTAACTTGAAGAATTTAAAATCTGTATTCACTGCTCTTAAAAAATATAGGAATGAAGGACTGTGGTGATAATCTGTAGGGGTACAGGATGTACTGTGCAATAGACAGCATTTCATGTTGGTGCTGTGCTAGAGTTTGTGGCAGAACTGCTTTTCATGCTGCATCTGTGAACACGATTGGTGTGCAGTGCTTCAGAAATGGCTTTTTCACCTTCTCCATTGTTCTCTTATCTATAGGCTTAGCAATTACTAAGATTTCCTCAGACTACTTTCTCTGTTGGATTCGTGATTTATAATGCCATAGGAAGTATGGAAATAGATTTTAAAAAGCTGTACTCTAAACTGTCTGTGTAAAAGCATTTTTAAGTTGTTGTCATACATATAACTGTAAGCATACATGCAACTAGAACACTGCTCAAAGACATGAGAGTCATAGACCTGGCCTGTTGAACATGTCTGTAAATTGATTGAGTATTGTCATTTTATTACCTTAAATCACAATTCAGACTTCACTTAGTTGTTAACATAGAAATATGCAGAGAATTTGAATGAGTGTAATCAGTGGTTTCTTAAACCAAAACTGTAAAATGTTAGAATTTATATTAAAATCTCTGCAGGTGCATGTTTTTAGGCAAATGGGAAAATGTAGATTAGCATCGTATGCAATGAAGCTATCATTACCTGAAACCTGAAATTATATAGTCCACTATCTAGTTTGGAAAGGGCAAACAAAACATCTCATCTTACATGAGATGACTTATCTAAGTATAACTTAATACTTGCACATTACTTCTTACTGAATATATCATTTCAATTCAATTTTCCACTCATGGTATCAAAGAACAGTTGATCAACCACTGTAATAAATAAACTGTTCTTTCTTTCTACTTAAAGCCCAGTAAAATTTTAATGACAACTTTTCAGAGCAGAATTTCCAAGTCTACGTGCTTAGCTGGTGCCTCTATTTATAGTGCCACTTTAATATATATATTTTTTTCTGTAGTGTGTTAGGAAATGTTTTCTAAGTTTCTTAGATGTTTAGGTGGTTAATATTCAGAAATGACATAATAAATTCATATAAGAAGGCAATTTGTAATCACAAATCCCCACTGAACATACACCGCTCTGTTATTTTCTCAGCAAAAGGTGGCTTAGTGCTCTGCTGCCAAAAACCTGAGTTTCAATTAGGCTTAGCATAATTGATGAGAGTGTACAAGAGCTGGTACTGCACTAGTTGGTTGCCTTTGTTCTAGGCAGCGGGCTAATTTAGCTAGTGGAATCAGCTCATTTTGGGAGAGTTCCTTTACTGTAATTGCAGGGTGTAGTTTATGAAGAATTTGATGAACAGATAAATTGGTGAGTTTGTGCAGCATCAGCCAAACCTCCTGCATGCACCTTGTTCACCTGTCCTGCTCCTCATGCTCCTGAGTGAGGGGCAGCTCAGGGGACCGAGTAGAGCAAGAGACATAAGAGCAGTGGGCTGAAGCACCAGGCTACTCTATGGAGAGTCATCTTTTGGGATCTCACACTGAAAGGGATCCTGCTGGAAGCTTCAGTCCTCAGCAGCAGCCCAGAACTGTGGTCACTCCTCTGTGACAGGATGTGGCTCTGCCACAAGGCCAAGTCTTAAGGTGTGTATTTACCTGGGTTGTCCCTCCCTGCTTCCCCTGAACCCATCCTGCACAGGCTTTCATTTGGTCCGTGGGAACATGGGAGGCCTGCTCTGGTGCCTCATCCCTGCTTCATCCCTTCTCAAGGTCTGAAGTTCTTCTAAGATTCGAAGTCTTCCCTATTTGCTGCTGTAGTGGTACTTTATTGAGAAATGTCAGACTTTTTCATAGTGGAGGTTTAGTCTAAGGCAGATCACTAGATGCACACAACAAACTTTAAAGAGGAAAGAGCACAAGCTTTGCTGTTTTTTTTGTTTGTTTGTTTGTTTTTTTCCAACTATGAACCAAATGCTAGTACATAAAAGAGCAGGTTGGAAGCACAAGTCTATGTTGAAAAGTATTTTTATGTCCCTGAAACTGTAAACACCTTTCAGTCAATGTAGTTACAGAAGACAGCAAACTTATGTGGTAACGTGATATTTCTGCTCATCGAGTCAGGGTGAGTCAACATGAACAAAGAAAAGCATCATGTGTTTAAAGAAATGAATGATGCTGGCTTTCCATCTCCTCAGTCAAACAGCTTCATCTGGTTCTTTGAACCTCTTACTATATAAAATGAGATATTACCTTTGTTAGGCAAGTGTGTAATGATTATTGTTTGTACAATGCTTTAAAGCTAGACCAGGATATAAATATCAAGATTTATATCAAGCTCTACACTCAGTAAGATATTCTAGTGCAGCAAGGTTCCAAATTATTTCTGGGGCTGAGGATGTTAGTAGTGCATATTTGTTCCTTGCCTACCAATTTGACCTTGGTTGGGGTCTCTGGATGCTACCACAATGTCAGACAGAAACATAAGATGGCTTGGGCTGGAAGGGGCCTTCAAGATCATCTAGTTCCAACCGCCAGTCATACACATTATTTGTGTTTTATCATTACACGACAAGAAAAGATCATTAAATACTTTCTGTATCACATCTGTTAATTAGATGTCAGACACTCTCAAAAGTTCCCAATATTTACACATACTCAAGCAATCAGATTTTCATCAATGGGTTATTTTATAGTTTCATATTCCCAGAAATGGCAAGTAAAAAGTTAAAATGGAAAAAATCAGGAATATGTTGCAAAGTCAATTTTCAGTAATAAAATTTAGGTATCTTGGAAACATGGCTGCACACACACAGCTGCTTTAGCATCAGAATTTGACTGTGGAATGAATGGAGTGGTCATCACAGGTCATGGGTTTGTTGGGGCATATCTAGCATACATGCAGAGGTGCCACCCAGTGGCCAGATGGCAATGATGAGTTTATCTGACTTAAAAAATGTAAAAGGAGGGCATCTTAAAATAATATTTCTAATAATTTGCTTGGTTTCTTTTTTTACGCTTTGTGGTCAGCACATAAACAAAAGAGGTTCCAGTTTCTTTAAAAGAAGGAGTAGCTGACAAAGTAGCTGACATTGCTTAATTCCCATCAAATTTTAGAATAAAGAAGAGCTTCAGTTAATTAAGATCTAAATAATCATCAAATGGAAAATTGTTATGTCTTTGGAACTTCATTTTAGAAATTGTATCTGTATGCTCAAGTGATTTTGTTATGAACCAAGGTACTATTTTTGTTCGTTTTGTTAGATTTGGCATAGTTTTCTTTCCCATGCAAACAAGAATTAGAAGTACAACTAGAAAATGGTGATTATCTGTGGTAGGTGCAAACTGAAATTTATGATGCTTCTCCTCATAGCAATATTCATACAGAATGATAATCTGATAGTAGATGTAAAAAGGGAAAAAGTAGAATTGTTGTAAGATATTTATGATACCAGCAAAATGCAAAATGAAACATGTTGCACTGATTCAGTTCGTTCACTGGGACTATCAGAAGACAAAGTAGTGAAAAAGTGATGAGCATCTGGTACAGCTCTGCAATACTATTCATGGAGATTTTAACTAGCTGTGTAATGACTGGTGTGGCTAAAAACGTTCTTCACTAAGTTTTCAGATTATCTAGAAGATAACCTTGCAATTCAGATGAAGCTGTTCTCAGTCTGAAGTGTCTGCATTGAGTTTATTTCCAGTAAGCAGAGATCGTGAAGAAGATAGATAACTGGGACCGTTTTTCTGAGACAGCTGCTTTTTTTATTTTTTATTTTTTTGGATCCTGTAAAACATAAAAGGGCCATTTGGAATAAGAAATGAGCAGCTGCTTGGATTCTCTGCATTAGAGATTTGGCTACAGAGCAATACTGTGCATCTGTATTAGGGCTCAGGAAAACATGTTTTGAAGGACTGATGAGTGTAGTATTTCCAATTGAATGCTGTTTGAAGCACAAGAGAGCTAGAAGCTTGAAACCATTTCATCTCATGAGGAATTGCTCAGAGCTTTAGCTAACTGCCAAATGCAAACAAATATACTTAATAACCTGAAATTAATATATTGTACTGGGAAAGCAGTAGGGTTGAAAAAACAAATACACATAGGTCTGACAGTGGACTACAAGTATGACAAGTTTGTGGTGTTGCAGTGGCTCAGAAAAGGTTCTGTGTGGTCTTTGTGTGTGCAAATGTATCGTGGAACAAAGCAAAGAGGCCACAGACCTACTCTTTGGGATTTTTGTTATGACTGGAAACAGGACATTGTGTCCAACTTTAGGCATGTCTTTGTCGGAGAGGTGTTGTCAGAAGGAAACAGAGAAGAACAGAGGAATTCCTTTACAAAAGGGAAGATTATGCTAAATAATGACTGAGTGAGAGATGTAGCTGAAGCCTGCAAATATTTAAATTGTGTGAATTTGCCAAACAAAGCAATAAATTATTCAGGCTGGCATAAGGCAGAATGAAGTAACTATAACAAAGGGAACTTTTAGGTGAGGCACTAACCCTGTTATTATTAAAATCTATGACAAGACTTTTAAGTAGCCCAGTAGGAATACATCTGCTGTGATAAGATGTGACCTAAGATGACTGAAACAGACAATCTCTACAATCAAGTGGAGGCAGAAATGTTAAATTTGGTTCACTTGTGTATCTGAGATCTGGCCATTAGATGGCAGGGTTCAGGTACTGGAACGTGGGTGCCTGCTCTTCCCCAGTCAGTGTCACACCTTAGGAGGATCTCAGGGCTGCTAATCCATCCCAGTGGCCAGAAGAGGTTGGAGATGCTCTTTTCCCCAAAAAACCACACCCATGCAGCCTGTCGCTCACACAGCAAAAGTCACTCGACTGCTGTCTACCACACATGTGTCCTGTCAGGATGTGTGTATGAACTCCAGCTTTTTTCTGCTTGCAGCTCTGTGTGGATGCAAGAGGCGCTTAGTTACCCAAGTGTAACAAACCACTTCATACAGCACCTGAAGTCAGCTGGAACCTGAACAAACATATAATGAGGAGAAGAAAAAAAGCTGTAACCTGGGATACAGTAATGGGAATGTTGAGGCAGCGAGAAGAGCTTGGTACAGACTGTTCAGGAAGTCCATGTATTGGTTTTGTGGAAAAGATGACATGAGGAATAAGAAGCAGTAGCTTTGTATGGAATTGTCTTCAGAGCAGAGAAGGCTGTTTGAAATGATCAAAATATATTAAAACTGTAGCTAGAAAAACTCAAATAATGTGCAAGGAAAAAAAAAAAAAGAAAACTTGTTTAAAACAGTCTGCACTGCTAAAGGATCTGCCTCAGGGAGCGATCCTTTTATATGCATCCACACCTCTCCAGATTACACGCCTCTGGAGTGAACTGGCTGTGTTTGTGCTGCATAACACTTGACCTGGGTCTGATGCCCCTGTGGCTCTACGACCATAATTATATTTTTGTGGCTTCAGTTCAAAGTGTCTGAGGTAATGTGAGGGCTGCTTTGCTGCCTGCGAGACTGGTGTTTTTATAGCATTATGCCAAAAGTATGATGCCTGCTGTGGGGTGTGGTGTGTGCACTCAAGGGGTGTCTGAGGGCAGGAGGATAGCTAGGATGGTGTAGGGCAGGAGGAGCCAAATCTGCCATAGCCCCATCCCTGCTCTGCCATCCCTTGGGCAGTCCATCGTCAGAGCTGCCCCTGACTCCTCCTTGGAAGAAAGCCTTTGGTTTCTTCCAGAGAGTTCAGTGATTCACGTGCACTATGGCTGACAAGGAGACCAGGACCAAGAAGTGAACCAGGGAGTTTACATAGCAGCATAGGTAGACCCATTGCAGTTAAGAGCACCTTGGCAGCGGGCAAGCAAAAACCTTTACTGCTCTCAGTACAGTTCTGTGTTGTGAAGTAACTCTTCAGTGCAGGCACTTTGCTGATTGGATTGATATTTGCTGGTCCCAGACCAAAATTCAAGTGCTGATATGGTATGGGACTGGGGATTCTGGGCAGAGAACCTGAATAAGCAAAGTACCTGCTTTAATCAAGTTGTTCTTGCTTGTACACGCTCTGACTTTTTTAAAGCATGATCTCATCCTATGTAAAAGTGTTGATTGAAAATGGGAATTAATATTCAAGAATCATCTACAGGATACGGTCTGAAGACTGTAACAGAAAATAGCAGGCTGGAGATGGATATCAGGGCTGAATATGATGGATGATGAGGGAAGCCGCGGCTGTAAAATTATAAGGCTACCATTTCAATAAGTATTATTAATTTAAAATGTTTGGCAATCTCCTCTTTTCTTTTGTTTGTGAGTTTTGTTTATTGTTCCTACCATGATGTATTTGTGTGGTTTTGTCTTCGGGTTAATTTCCTTCAAAATGCTTTTTAATAATTGTCTTAATATTTTAAGACGATAGTTTAAGACTATTAATGGAATATCACTGTGTCGCTACCAGAGACTTCGGCATGGACATGCAAGAGCAGTGAGTCTATGGTCTGTGTCTGTATCATAAAAAGAGCACTTCCCAGTTCAATTTCTATTTCATAGTTTATGATTACTCTTCCAGTCAGTAGCTCCACTGCAAACTAGTGTCCCTGTACTCAAGAAGAGAAGATTTTTCTACCTACAAAGCTGCTCCTACCTCACTCTCTTTTCAAAAGCTTTGTAATTTCTAAGGCCTTCTACCTTGTCTTCCTTTTGCTTCACTGCAGCATTAGTTATTATTTTCATTAGCTACATGAAAACATGCCAGGCACTCATTGCTGTGGACAAGGTAAACATATCCTGAGTGTTTTTGACATAATTAGTCACACTATTTAGTAACCAAGTACAAAACAAACAGTAAACAACTCTATCTTAAATATTCAACCCACCGTTTCTCGCCATGTTAAAATTCTTACCTCCACAGACAACCTCCTCTCTGAGTGCCTCAGACAATTGATGGGCCTTGCAAAACGTCTGGGAGGGTTTCATAACATTCCTAGCATGTTGCAAACGCTCTTTCCCCCTCAGGCCTGCGGGGCTTTGAACGAGTGGGTATGGTTACACAAACAAGTCAGGGTGAGGAAAGCCAGGGTGTGGATTCGCAGTGCGTCAGCTGCCCCACAGTAACTGTCCATGCGCCTGCCCTCACCCTGCAGTATGCAGCAGTGAATTGGAGCGAGCTCCTTCACATTTGGTCCGGAACATGAGGATTTACACAGGCAGTTACCACAAAGTTCACACCCTAACTTGCCCCATGGCTTGCGTGTCCATGCCTTGAGGCAGGAAGTGTACTGCTGTGCTGGGCTGGAAAACTGCTTGCTGCCTAAAATCAGAACTTCTGCGAGAGAATGGGGAACTCAGCTATCAGTAGTTTGTTGGGGGAATAGACCTGAAATTGTGCTCACTTTTACACATCTGCTATCTCATTTCAAAATCCATTGGCTATGCGTTGTTTTCAGGTTGAAGCTTCTGTTGCTGCTTTTGTCAGCTCCAGTTTTTGGTCTGAAATAATATTCTTTAAAAGAAATGTGTCTGAATGAAACAATATTACTCCACTGTGCTCTGAAAAGAGGTCAGCACCTAAAGGTGTATCGGGATCTGATAGCCCATACTTCAGCCTTGAGCTCCTCATTTTGGCTCCACAGGGGTGAGGCCTGAGAATGGGCTCTGGAGTGGCCCTGCCCCCTGCTTCCTGCCTAGAAAGAGTTTGCTTTCACAGCTTGTCTTTCTTCTTTTGGCATTCTGACATGCATGGCTGGTGGCATGTTTTCTTCTGACATAAGTATGTGATGTAGCATCAGGAGCACTGGAGCCAAGCAGCACCATTACGAATGGTGGCCTCTCATGGGCTGTATCACCTCAGCACATGACAGTGCATCCATCTGCGTCCTGCATTCTTCTGTGTTTTCCTTCTGACACAGATTTCAACCAAACACCTTTCCACCCTCCTGCTCATACTGTGTCACCGTTCCTCTGCTCTGATAAAACCACTTGGTCCTCAGTGCCCTGTTGTTCCTTGAACAGAGGCCAAGTATATTAGATCAGATAGGATATAAAAGAATCTTTCAGTGTATGATGAGCTGGTGGTGAATAGGACTTCTGAATTCTCGTGTATACGATTTGTATGGAACTGCTCCAAAGCAGCTTCCATAGTCAGAGGCCCTGTAGACAGCAGGCAGAAAATGCAAATCCTGATGGACAGCTTAAAGTCAGCTGTGGCTTGGAGAAGGCAACCAGCCACTGAGAGCAGCAGTTTCTTCCTTAAAAATAGGTAAATAAACAAAATAATTGCACGCGTTTATTGGAATATGTGTTAAAATGTCAAAACATTTTCACCACAATTATGCAATAAACTAAACACCTCTATAAATAAGCCTGAGGCTTCTCTGTTCTCATATTTACTCTTTGAAAACAGTATGACAGTCAGGCGTAAAACTAAATGTGCAACTAGAGCTGGATTTGGAACTTTGTGATGAGTCTGGAGAAAAAGCCTACAGGAAAAGAGTTTTGATCTAACTGAAATGGAAAATGCACATATGTTAAGAACAAAACAAACAAAAACATTTGAGACATGGTTTTTGCTGACAGCAAAGTGTTTGTGGAGGGTATTTTAGACCTAAAAATCTGTCAGTGTTTCAACCTGGAGTGAGTTGGATGGAAGGCCTCCAATACAGCTGGAGGGTGGCGTGCCTATGAGGTTGATGCAGGATGGAAACTTGTTCAGCCCTGGGGAAGAAGCAGCTTTGAGGTGTGAGGAGGAACCACGAGGCCTCCAAGTACACTCAGGGAGGTCACGAAGACAGAGGCAGATTCTCTGCAGTGGTACAAGGCAGGATGGTGAGAGACTACGAGACAACAGGCAAAAACTGTGAAAAGAGATTTGGACTGGATGAATATTTTAACTGTTTCCCCAGAGAGGTGATGTCTCTGTGCTTTTATTTTCAGAGTTGACTGGTTAAAAAACTGAATATCTTGTTCTGATCCTGTAGCTGATTTTGTTTCTGCACCGTGTTGGACCAGAGACCTCCTGGGATCCCTTCCAACCTGATCTACTTATGAACCTAAGAAAAGTGCAATCCAATTTGGAAATAAAGATACCCAAATATATTGATTAAAAAAAGCTGAATTTAAACTAATTGTTGAATCGTCATTTTTATTCAAGCTTTTTAATGAATTTATATCTTCATTGAATTCTTTGGTTCTTTGCTATTTTGCTACTTCGGTTCTTCAGGCAGCAAAATGAAAGGGATGATACAAGTTGTCCACTGTTTTCTACTCTTTTATTTCTCACTTATGAATTAACCATGTGAACTTTTCCACATTCTTTGGATTTCAAAATTCAAAATTGACACTGCAAAAAAAGACATAAGCAAAATGTATGCGTTGTTGTAAAGACTGTGTACTTGTCATTGCGAAAGTATCTTTCCAATAAATGACCTTCTGTTCTGTTAATTCAACTGATACTTCATTGAAACAGCTTGGGGAAGGAAGGTGAGCAGCATGTGATGTAATGTGGAACAATAAACCCCAAATGTTGTAATCTGCTGTTGTCTGTAGAGATGAAGTGTCATAAGATAATAAGAGTACTTTTCTTCGCTTGTGGCTCTGATGTGGTTATCTTGCTGAATATTGTAATCATTTTCATTTGTTTTGGTATCAGGAAAAAGCTGATGAGTTACAGATAGCTGAAGCAGCTGGGATGAATTAATATCTAAATAAGAGCACTGAGTAGTTTGGCTTAAAAAAAAAAAGCTATATAATTTAGAAGTATTGGAAGCCTAGAACCAGGAACAGGAGAAAAGAATTTAGCGTATTTGTCAAGAAATACAGCGGATATGAGCTCTGACTTTATTTCACTAGGATGTGTTAATTAGACAATATTTACTCTCCTTCTAGGTACTACGATATATCAGGCACACGCTATACTGTTCAAGAAAGCCAACTACCATCAGTACTTTGTCCACACTCTTACGTTCTTCCATCAATATCAATGTCTACTGCCTCGTTACCAGCAGCTCTTAGAAAGGTAAGGGAAAACTGAGTATCTGTGTGTACAAAAAACATGTATTTACATGTAGATACTATGTACACACATATACTGTGCGTACATAAATGTGTGTATATAAATATATATGTATATAATAAGAGGACAACTAATCTGAAATCAGAATTTAAGGTATAATTGAACACAGTCTTTCTTTAAAAGAAGTATATTTGAAATCCTGGAAATTTTTCAAATAAATGTCATGTACGGAAGTAAGGAAGGTACATAATTACTATAAGCTGGCATGAACAGCCAACAAAGGAAATGGCTCGCGGAGATCTTCCACATGTTCTCACAAACCATATGGCTTTTTCCTTTTGATTATAAAATATAGATAAGCCGAAATAATAAATGAATAGCAGTTACAGTTCCATAGTTCTCACTTAACCTCCACTGTTTTCTGTGAAAGTTTTATTCCAGAGAAGGAAAAAGGGCTATGCATTAATTTTCTGAAGTCCATTTAGTTCATGTAGTGTTACTCATTTGCTTGGCAGCAGTATTATTTAATGGAAGCACGCTGAAGAAAATGCTAATTGTTTCTGCTTTAATGTGAGAACTTCATTTCAGATTGCAGACAATGTTGTGCAATACCATTCTTGTCTTTATTTTAATTTTTCTGTGCAGAGAGAAATACTTTTTTTTTCATGTTAACAAAAGTGCAGTAATTAAAAAAGCTGATTTTTTTTTCTGCTGCTTGTGGAACTAATATTCATCTGAATGTATTTGATGAGGACTTAAAGTATTCTGTCTTTAAATGTCTTGTCTAGTCTGGTATAACCTGGAAATCTTATCTACTAATTTCTATATGAAGCCTTTGGAAAAGACTCATTGGTCTTAATTGAATAGACAAATAATATAAACCCCAAACATCCCTTGTGGTCTCATTCAGCATCTTGGTTCCATTGGTACTGTAGAAACACACCTACAAACAGCTCAGTTCTTTACAGTTATGAAATTGCAAAATGCTCAAGTATTTTAATAGGCTGTGGAAACCAGCTTAGGACTTAGTTTTCTAACAGAGCAAACTGCTGTTCTTGTGGCTTTGTATATTAATTCCTTGCAAAGAATTCTTACAAAGGTCTGATTGTCTGATAAATACATTTAAGAAAATGATAAAGGAAATTAATTTTCCTTTTCATAGGCATTAGGGAGAGAGGGAGAGGAGAAGGACCGTCAAAGGAGAGGAGAGAGAATTCAGCAGTTTCTTTTGTTTTAGGATAATCTGTTATAGTATATAACAATGTAGTCACCTGATGATGACAGATGGATTAAGAGGATTGGGCTTTAATGAAGCTCTCTCTTCCCTCAGCACTTCTTGTGGGAGAGCAGTAGAAAACTGCATGACACAGAACATAGGCTGTTTGCACCAGACTTCTCTCTGTTGCTCTCCTCTACAGAAATCAGTTCATAAGCTCTTTAAAGGTGAATGTACTCAATAGAGTCTTGTAGACTAATTTATAAAGCTTAATTTGTATTTCTCTCTCTCTCTCTCTTTTTTTTTTTTTTTTTGCCTAATTTAGGTTTTTCCCTTTGCCTCAGATAATTAAGAGCTGACTCTAGCAATGACTAAAACAGACAAGCTCTCCTGCATTCTTTTATTAATTAAACAGTCTTCTTGAGAAACCTTGCTTATCAGTCTGTGGAACTTGTTCACATTTAGTTTTCTTAAAAAAATAAAGCAAAAAGTGTATGTGTATATACATTGCTGTTTTCTCTTCCAGTAATAGTGATCACTATATGACAGAGTTCGCTTTCACCTAAATCCCCTTCCACTCTCAGCCAGTTCATACCTACTAAGAGAATCTAAAATAGCCACTCCCTTAATAGTTTTCTTCACCTTCTGAAGAAAAGGCTGTCCCTAGCATATTCCAAGAACTTGTTGGACTGTCTCTGTCTTGTACTTCTTTTCCAACAGGAAAAAAGAAATAATTCCAAGAAGTAATTAAAGCCGTCAGGTTCTGTCCCTTTGGATGCTTCCCTTGCTTGATCAAAAAACAGTCTTCTCTCCACCCAATTAACTAGTGTATAATAAACTTCTATTACAGTATACCCTGGTTTTCTCCTTTCATCTTCTTCCAGAGTCGTTTAACAAATCTTCATCTTACCCACTCTAGTGCTTCACAGCAGCTCTTCTTGATATACAGTGCAACTTCGTTTCTCCTTTTCACCTGAATTTCATAAACAGTGCTAGTAAAGCAGAAGGAAATTTAAAAAAAAATTTAAATTCACTTGTTTGATAGTGTTACTCAGTGAATAAATGTTGTACTGCCCAAATTATAAGGTTAAAACATTTTCTTTCATTACACTGTTTTTGAAAAAAAGCTACATTGTTCATCATTCTTTATCAGTTTTATTCTCTCATCAAATGCCTTTTGAGCTGATTCAGATGTATTCCTAGTTCTGTTCAAAGATTTCCAGATTTTTCTTTGCTAATCTGTCTGGAATTTATCACTTTATTTGACTATAATCTTCTGTTTTTGTGCAGCTATATAAAAATAAACACAATTTTTTTTCTAAATGTACTTAGCAAGTATGTAAATAGCATATGTTCATTGGAGGCAACTAGATCTATGAGAAATAAGTAAATGATGAAAAAAATGAAATACATTAAATTTTCTTCATTTTTCTAGCCCATTTAATGTGCAAAACATTCATTTCTTAGAATATAAAATAACTTTTGGTATTTTGTTAAATTGAATTTTGGTAACACTATTAAATGTTGAAAAAAAAATTATAAACGTCAGTTCTGCAAAGTATTCTATCACTAGATTTATAAAACTCAATTCCTTTTCATTTTGCCAGGTAATGCATTCTGTCATTTATGTTTGACCAATCCAGTTATTCTCAGAGGAATTTGTGTTTATGATTTTGTTTGTAAATGAAGGAGAAGAGTTTGATTAGCTTCCTGTTTGTATTTAAACTGTCTGTGCAGATCCAAATTGAAGATTATTTGATCTGTCATATAGCCTATACCTCTTGAAGCAGATAGCTTTGACCATAATTTTATCATCATTTTTTAGTATTTTTAAGAGAGTTTAAATTAGTATAGCAATGTGACTGCTGCTCTTACTATAGATGAAGAGACAACTACCTGAGTGTTTCCTGCATTCAGCTCGCTTCAAATAAATAAAAATCTAATTTGCGGATCAAATAACAGATAAATGTGCATTTTGCAGTCGTACAGTTTCAATAGGAATAAAATGGATGTTAATACACGTTGAGGAGTCTCCCCTGCCACATGGCAAACTCAAATGACCTTAAATTACATAGTTACAAACAAATAGACTTTAATCTGATAGGTTTCAGTATAGTTAGGCAGAAAGATATTTGCTTCTGTAAAGACCAATTTTGAATTTAGACTGGCTTCTACTGGTAGTAAAATGACTGAATGAAAAGAACGTTCTTAATCCTTCATTGCTTATACATTTCCCCTTCACTAGGACAGTGATTACACAACATCTGGACTTTCTAAAATTACATGTAAGATATATAGTTCTAAACATTTTTTTCTAACAGTCAGGTATCTGTGCTCTAATGCTGTCTCTCCTCTTACATCGAGGTGTTGATTAGTCAGTTTCTGAAACATATAACCAGATATCTGTCTAAAGGTTTCTCAGGATTCTCCATCTAGATAAGATTTCTCACACCTACTTGCTACCGGAATACAGCCACTGCCTTTCACACAAAGATTCAGTCCTATGACATGAATATTTAACTAAGGAAACTGGGTGGAGTACTTCTAACACCCAGGTGTGGCTATGGAAGCCCATTTTGATTCTGTGTCAAATGACTGGATAAAATGAGTTTATTCTATCTCTGCTGTTGCCATGCTCCTGAGACAGCAGATACGCAGGTCTGAAAGTTCCCTTGCTCTTTAACTCACCTGTCGGGATGATAGCTAGTCAATATTTAGGATGTTTTCAACTTTGCATTCCTCATCTGCTTCTTCCGTTTCATTTCTGCTTTGCTCAGGCTAAAGCTAGCAAAACATCAAGCCCAGGTCCTCAAAGTGTTTTTCCTTACAGTGCTTAATTTTCTCAAGAAATACCAAAACCCTCAGTCTGTTTGGGATCTCAGGATTGTGAAATCACCTGCCAGAGTGATGTTTAAACTGTGGATGCAAAGCGTACTGACACTTCATAGTCTTCCAATACTGAGTGAGGGTGAAAACAGGTGAACCACTTTCCAAAACAAAATTATTGGTTTGTGGATGGGTGAGAGGAGCCTGCCCCGAGGAGAACAGGTTTTTGCCATAAGGTTCACCACAGTTTTCAATAGATACGGCCTTTCAGTGGTTAACCATTTTTCTCCCAAAACTTTAGACAGAAAGAAGAAAAGGAATCCTTCCTCAGCCTAGAATCAAAAAAACTAAACAAACCCCTACAACCAAAGTTGTACAAAGTGAGTCATGCAGCAGCTAAGAGTATTTGTTGTTTTCTCAGGTGAAAGAAAATAAAAAATCCAGGAAAGTACTAACTTGCTTTGTGCAAAGACTCAGGAGAAGGGAATAGGAAATTATGGTATCATTTTAGGATTTTTGTTTCCTCTATGTAGAAAGGTAGGCACAACAAAGCAGTTATTTAAGAGGAGATTGGGGAGTGGTGATGAGCATGTTCTTGATTTTGCTCTGTTCTCCTTTATGTCTTCAGCTGTTTGGATTAAGCTAAACCTTTCTAGCTGAGTAAATATGCAGGCCAAAATTATATTACCAGAAAACAAACAAACAAAACCAAACAACAAAAAAATGAAAAAAAAAAAAATTGCCTTTTCAGTGTTTTACTGCAGATCAGAATTCTTGTTGGAGTTTCTATCAGCTTAATTTATGCTCAACTGCTGTGTAAAGGAATTTACTTCGGGGTTTTTTTTTTTTTTTTTTTTCCCCTTCCTTCTTCTTCAAAGTAACTGTTGTGTTCTCTGTCTGGTAAAATGCCTATTATTTCTAGCATGGTCAATAGAAGAGGGCCTCTAAATTTGGGTTGTAGGCCTTGTTCACTGCAGATTATTCACTGCTGCTACATGATGCTTTGAGCCACCGTTCTCTCAGGTGTGTCTTGTTTCCCTGAAGTAATGGGACTTTGTACCTCCCAGGCTTAACAAATTGAATCATTTTCCTCTTTTTGTTCCACTAGGAACTACCCCTGTTAGTAGGCAGATAGGTGCAAAGTCCCTTCATAATCCCCAGATGATATTCTTCAACAAAATATTGGCATTTACTTGCTCTTTTTTTCAATTAGTCATGCTTGTGGTCACTCCAGTAGGGCTACTTTTTAATGACATTGCTCTCCAGTGTCATTCCTGCAGAGAAAAGCGTAGCCTCCCATATTTTAAATTTTAAAGTATAACTTTTATCCCCTGTTAACCTTTCTAAATAGTCAGATCTTCCCGTGGCAGTCACCTGCCTCTAATCCACTCACTTATGGGAAAACTGGAGACATAAATTTCTATGCTTAAAGTGAACCAAAAATACAGAAATAGAGAGTTTTTTTATACACTAGGATAGATAGAAAGTTTTATTTACATATATTTATATGCATATATATATGTATGTATGTTTAAATGTATATATTACTTTATTACAATTTGGAGGATGTTATCCATGAGCCATAGATTTGGGATCACTCTCTTGATGTATTTGTGTGAATCGAAGAGAACAGTATACAGAAAGAATGAAAAAAAAGATCAAATATGGTAAAGCATGGATCACACAAGAGTTCTTTAACAGAACTTAGAGCAGCTACATTATTAATCGTCTGTGTGGCTTTTAATATGGATTGTAATAGGATGTCACTGAGCTGGCTGCTAAGCACAGTAATTCTTTATTGTGGTCAAAAATGTCTAGGAAAACATGAGAAAGTTATAATAGTTTATCTAAGCTGTTTTTTTCTTTTATCCTATCTATGCAATTTGTACCTATTCTTAGGCTCCAACCATGCTGTGGTTTGGGCAAGAAGATGATGTTAATAGGAAAAGAACACTGAAGTCTTTGCTTTGAAATTCATAGTTGAAAAAAAAAAGGAATTGAGTTTCCAAACCAAACCAGTTGAGTAGGGTGGAGAGATGTGGGAAGGGAAAACGAGTGCCTCATTTTGTCCTGGCCCTGCCAGCATTTCTTATATGGTTGACAAAGGGTTTATGCTACACTTAGCAAATATTTAATTTACTCTGTCTGTTCTTTAAACTTTTAAAGTTTTTATAGGATGCTTAGCTCTGAATCATGCTATATTTTGCAATAGTTTGAGATGATTAATACTGAAATAGTCTTTCAGAATGACTTAGTTGATAAATATGCAATTCATAATTAAAAACCAACAACACACCAACCAATTGCAGGCAAAGTATAAATAGTACTGAAGTCATCATGGGAGCCAGAAAGTACATAACTGGGACTGAATTTAAAGGCTGCCCACTTAAGTCACAATGATGTCTCCCACAGACATTTCTGCTCTGAGAAGCCATTATATCTTAAATTGCTTGTCCAGGGCATTTGGTGAGTAGTGTCATAAAGCAGTAACCTTAAATGATCTGGTAAAATGGGAAAACCCACAAAGGATTGCAGGGAGTGTAACTCGGAGATAGCTTCTGTCAGTAGGCTTTCCATTAAGAGGATATCTAAGAGTGAAGTCTACAGAGGTGCAATAGCAGTGTTGACTACCGTTGAGTATATCTGACGGAAAGGGATGCTCAGTACTGTGTAGACAAGGCAAAACTGGCCCAAGCATGCCCCAACAGTCATTATGTAATACCAGCTGCTGGCATGAGCCTACACGTTGGCCAGCTCTCCCTAAGGAACAGGACTAAGTAGCAGCGGAGGACTGAACTACAATTTGGATAATTCTTCCAGCTTAAATAACTCCTAGTACTGTCTTTGCTGTAAAAATTTCTTTGCATTTGACACTGAAACCTAAAGAGGCTGCAGAGCCCCTGTACAAGCAATTTACTTTTCATAGCACATATGTACCAGCGTACCTGTAGGAATGCTGAATCAGGGGTGGACAGCTATCTGTAGTTGTAAATCAACACTGGTGATGATTTGCTGGCTGACAGAACTCAGTCTACCTTAAAGAGAAGGAAAAGGTAAACACAGTGTGAATCTGTACATCAGGCACTTCTGGTTTTGAGCTGTGATGACTGCATTTTCATCCCTTAATATGTATCTGTGTTTTGTCAAGGCCTAGATAAGAAAGGGGACAAGAGGGATACCAGTGGGGAGACACAGAAAAGATGAAACTAAAGAATACCAGTAACAAAGTAGAAACAAACATAGCACATAGGAAAGATATAAAAACAAAATATGTAAACAGGAGTGTTCGGAAGACATAATAAAATGTTGCACTTCTCTAGGACTCTACCAATGGGATGTTAATATAACTGATTTATTTTATGCTCCTTGTTAGAGCTATTGTGAAAATTGCATCAAAAGAAAATTGAATTGTGCATAATAGAATTTTCTGTCTAGTATGATTGACGTGAGATATACAAAGATGTCAAGAATTACTGATTTAAGAATATCCATAAAGGTAAGGATTCTTTTGGTTAAGAATCATTCTGCCTAGATTTCCCATGACACAGCAGGCATGGATAAAACTGCAGCAGAAATGCTCTGGATACAGAACTGCGGTTCTTTCATAGAAAAAAAAAAATTGCAAGGTGCCCTCAATTCAACTGCATTTGTTGACAATGAAGGCAGAAGAATCCAGCAGCCAGTTACGTATCACAGAAATACGGACCGTGTAAGCAGAGACCAAAATTCTCAGAAGTTCTAAAATAAAAAAGCTTGGATACCAGGTGCATTATAAAACCATCTGATTATTATTACTTGGCTTTGTCGCATAGCTCACTGAAGACATGCTCCTCCTTTTATCTTTCAAAAACTCCTGAGATTTAGGGGTAATTAAAGCACAGGTGAGGTTCTCAGCTATCCACGACAGGAGCTCTCTGAGCATTGCTCAACAATTACTTCTCGGCCTAATAAAATACTGTTCTGCTGACTAGACTGATGGCATCATTGCAATTTCCTTGTCGTTCCACTTTTTTCCATATTCCCAGCTCATTATACCTCTTATCCCCACATGAACTACAAGTTCACTTCTGCGTTAACTTTAAAAGGGTTTAATTTTGTTATTTGCAGTCTGGCTTAAGACACCAACTCTCTTCTTTCCTAAAAACAATATCCAGTTCTTCTGGCTGATTGTGAGAAGCCTTGAAAACAACTTTGTCTCATATTTCTGTGGCTTTTTGGTGAGGACTTTTCTTTTCAGCTGTAGCACGTGAGTAAATAAGCTGTGGTTGATTGCATGTGTACTGAACTACAGCTGGCAGCTAACGTGGGCCTTACAGAAGTATAAAAGGCAGAAGGGAAGATGGCATGGGATTACTTAGTATTTTCATAGAAGTAACATGACTTCTGGAATGTTGATGTGAGGAAAAAACTGTCTTGTATTTTAAGACTTTGTCATTCAAGATAGCAGTGGATGTACTGAGTCAAATAGGTTCCCCCCTCCCTCTTTTAATATGAATACATTTGAAGGTGTAATAGAAATAGCAGTTAATTCTTATTCTGACACATCTTTCAAGCACTCAAAGCTTATTGCTGACATTATAGTAGGGTTCTGGGTTTTTTTTTGTGTATGTGTGTGTTTTTTTGTTATTTTTTTAAACACATTTAAAAAACACAAACAACAGCATCAGGCAACATTTCTTAACTTTTGGCTGACAGTTACAAGTGCTCTGCTTCCCAACATTTAAACATATCTACCTTGATGCAGGAGAATTAAAGAAAAGCTGTGTCCAACTTCATGTTAGGGTTGTCTTTGTTTTGAGCTATGTTTGAAGCTGAATTTCATCATAGTTGTTGCATGCCCTGTGTGATACTGTGAAGAAGTGAAGAGGCAAGCAGAAAAAACATGTTTCCGTTGGCATGGTTAGTGACTGCCGAAAAGGCAGTGACATGAGCACTTGTCCAGAATCTCTGGTAGTGCTGAGTTCTTCAGAACTGAAGCTCTGAATAATCTACAGTCTATCACTGGGCAGTGACAGCATATGAGGGCTATTAAAATGGCACACTGCTCTGCTGTGCAGGAGCGAGATAACAGTGTTCCAACACTGCAGCATGCCTTGCAAAGTGGTAAGGAGGTCAGTCATCAGTGATCAAACACGGACAAGCAAAATAAGACTGGTGTGGATGATGTGGGAGCATGCACCAGGCAGTCCACTGTTATCAGTGACCATCCTTTATATACCCCACCTTGTGTATCATCCTGCCAAAAACTTAGCTAGCATTTCAGCATCTCACTGATGTTGCTCATGCTCCTATGTAACTCCTAGGATGACATCAGGCACTTTTCCAACTTCTTCCCAAAGGGCATACTCCTCCCTTCTCTTTCCCTTGGTAAGTACAGTCCTGTGAAGTTAGTGTTTGAATCACCAGGACTCTGTTTCTGGCCCCCATGCTAGGCTATTTTGTAGTGATCTGGAGACTGCTTTGCGTCATGCTCTTGTACCACTTCCATGCTTGCACAATGTGCTGGAATAGTTTTCAGGACCTTGGCAGCCAGCTGAGCTCTCTTTGGGTGTAACTGTATTTCAGTTTTGCTCTGCTACGTGACCAGGTGGCTCAGCGTATCTGCAGTACACCTGTGCATCCTCAGATCTGAGGAGATTGCAATGCAAAGCTTTTAGTATAGTTCACTCCTCCTGACAAGGCTTTTGCCATTTGTACTCTATATAATGTATATGACAATTAGGAAAGTGTGTGTATATACATATATGCATTATTTATTGCTCTGCACATCCATCTGCACTATAATAATGGGTTTGCAAAGGGTAGTAATGAAAAACATCTTTCTGGTTTAATTCTGAGAACTGAATCGCAGTGAGCAAGCTGAAACTCTTCTTTCCCTTTAAAACAAGCACTCAGTCTGCTGTAGCTTAAAATCTTCAAGAGCAAAGAGCAACCCACTTTAATAAAGAATTGGCTAAACAACTGTTTGGTTAAGATTTAGAGATTTTAAAATATATCTACCATTCCTACAAACTAGCTTGGCTGAAATAATTTTCAAAATCACAGTGGGTTGCAAATTCAAAACTTACCTGTTGAAATGTAACAGCTGCAAACCTTCTGTAAAGGTTTAAATGGAATATAATGTTTTATTCTGTGAACGTTGCTTTTTATTGTGGAACATGACAACGTAATTCCCTCTAAATTACCTTATGACATGCATACAAAAATAGAACCTCTCCCTCTCCCATCTTTACAAACTCTTCCCCCATTTTCAACTGTCTAGAAACTAGTATTTAGATAAAAAGAATATCAAGATTTGTTTACTTTTTTGTACTTCTTTTAGAGAAACTTGAGATTTTTAGAATGCTTATCAGTGGTAATTCTGCATATCACCCTCCCCTATTCTCCAGGGGAGTTTCAATTGTTTTGCTTCTGGGAATGCTAAGGGTATGTTTTTCTTTGGGAAGTAAAACTGTTTTTTTAGCAGGTAAATTTCTCACTCTTTGAGCTGAAATTAAAAAGAAAATAATAATAATAAAAAAGACAATGAAACAACAACAAACAACTTTCCAAACATGAGAAAGGTATATGCAGTGTTGTGTCCTGGTTTTCCTAAGCAGCTGCCCCGTGAAGCAGAAGCTCAGCATGCGTGTTGCTGGCTGCTGTTCAAAGCACTGTGCACAGCTGAAGAACTGAAGAGACTTGTCAGGCTTATCATGCAGCTGGTTAGGAAAGCCTGAGCTGCAGCAGAGACAAAAGATAGAGTCACTTGCAGACAAAAAGGTTGGGTAGCTAGAGGGAAACTGTATGGGCGCAGCCAAGATTTCTCTTCCCACCCTCCCAACCTGCTGCCAAGAAGGCGTAGGAGGGAAGCATGGAGCAGCAACAGGAGAGAACACACACGCTCTTTCCTTCTGTGTAGAGGAAGCACTTGTGGCCTGCCAGGTTTTCACCGGGCATTCCCAGGTGCCTCCCATGTCCCCAGGCACTGAGGAATAGTGGACAGAGTTCATACAAAGTGCCCCTCAGTCTTGCAAACAGAGCAAGTTGTTACCAGATTGTGTTTAAAAAGGTTCTCAAACAGTTCAAGCCCAACACTGTTAAATGTGCTAGTTAAAACTGCATTTGATTAATCCTGCTACTTTTAAGGATTAATGCAAAAAGTGGCTCTTCGTCATGCCTCTTTGTTCGAAACCACATGCACTGATGCCTGTCCTAGTGTGCTGTGTAGTCCTGTGCCCAAACTAACGCCTTATTCCAAGATTCAAGTCTGGAATCAGTAGCCCTATGTACTTCTTGATGTTTCTTGGAAATGCTGGTATTTCTGACCTGTAGAGCTTAACCCATTTTGATCCACTTCCTTGTTCATCATTCTTAATCAACAAAATATATTGATTTTAGGGCTAAAACCTGATTATTTTTTTTAAGAGTTGGTAGAATTTTGAGCATTCATCCAATGGTCCACTAGTAATACTATCAAGATTTAAATGCTGCTGTAGTTAGGTATCTTTAGCAGTTAACATTTAGTAGTTGGTGTGCATGGCAGTTTAATGCCGAATGTCTGTAGTAATATATCTGTGATAACAGGAAAACATGCATCTCCCATTTTCTTCAGAAGTAATAATGTATCTGTTTTCTGGGTGGGCATATATTATTTACTTTAATGCTTCATATACTAATTACATCTGTTTGGAGCCTAGAATAAGCACACCTAAGAATGTAAATGAATTTCATCAAAAAAATCTCTTAGAATTTTCTGTTGCTTAATGGTGAATATAATGTGATACTGATGTAATTGTGTGATTAAAAACAAAGAGTTTTGAGAAGTATTCCACTCAATTTAACTTTCGTTCACTGTAGGGAATTAGTGGGTCCTGAGTCACACTTATCTTCTCTATATGGGTTTTATAAAATTTACTATCATTTATGGCAAGGCAATTCTCTGTAACAGTTATTATAATAATTAGTCAGAGGGAATTCTGGGAGCCTCAGGTGAGCACTGTTATTTAGAATAAATACTGAAGTATAACATTGTAATTGAAATGTAAAATGAGATGTCCGGCCATTTTTATAAAGTTAGGATAAGGTATTTTAGTAATAATGGTTCCTTGTATTTAATACTCTTCATATGTACATGATGAAAACTCTGTACATCAAAGAAGTTATCAAGGAGTGTATACACTTCTTACATTTTAGAAAAGGGCTCTTTGAAGTACATAGACTATCAAGCCCAAATTTTTCAAAGCAGACACATTGTTAGGTGCCTTACTACTGGTGGGGTTAGCTTGAGACATGCTTCAGTTTAAAGGTTCTGTTTGTTTAAAGATACTAAATGGTACCCAGGATAACTTATAATAGAAGTTACACTGCACAATTTTGATTTATTTAATGAGAATGTGGAGAAGAGAGATTCTTTAATTTCATATTTAAATACACTCGATTAAATATCATCATTTTTCCTCCTATTGAATGGCTTTCAGAGTCATAAACATATCGTAACTTTTTCCAGTGTCAGGGCCATCACGTCTACTTCCCGAAGCAAGCATGTCAAACGCGCACTTCTCTTCGTTGTGAGATTTATGAAATTTCGGTTTTGTCAGATTAGCTGTCCAGTTTGTTTTTTATTCTTCGGTAATTTTGCAGTCTTGCAGTAACAACACAGTGCCTAGGATGATGACTTTCTGTCTCTTGCTGTGTGTGCTTATAGCTGCCTATTATCTACAGTAGCAGAACTGGGGAGAATCCTTGTGTTGCTAGCGAAAGGACTTCAGTTCTACAGGTATTGCTTCAAACTATTTTACCCAGTAAAAGAAACCCCAGTTTTCCAAATTTCAAATGACATCATAACTTATCTTTAGGTATCCAGGGCTAGAACCAGTAAAAGACTTAGGTGGCTTAGTTATCTCGGAGGCATATTTTTCCTAGACTGTATTAAAACAGCAGGTAAGGACCTAGGTATCCTATTTAATGCATGCAGAGAGTGAGACAACCTAAATTCTTCATCTGTTGAGTATGTAGGGCTAGTTAACAAGAAAGATTGAGCACAGAGTGCATTAGGAATGCAGCTACATGCAGAATCATGTAGAGATGCCTAAGCTAGCCCAGGAGGAGCCAACTCAGTTAGCCAGCGCAGGGTAGCCACATCAGTGCAGTGTTTGGCAAGAGCTAATAATGTATGTGGCTCCTTAGGGTTACTTCCTCTTTGTCCAGTAATCATCTAATGTAAAAATGTATAAGCAGTCCTGAGAAGGTGTTTTCAGTGTGCATAATTTCCTTTTTGGGAATACATATCAGTTTTACTCTCTGTGCTTAGCAGAGAAGTCCTAATTGCTACTTAAAATGTTTTTCCTTAGATTTGCAAGATGCAGAATGGAAATTGTAATGAGTTGTCACTTGTGCATGTGTTAGGTCAAACCTAACTAGCAGGTTCGTCTTACTGTAAGCTCAGTAGTACTACTGAAAACTCTGCAGCTTATTGTCTTTTTTGAAGGAGCCAGTTTGGGGTTGCCCATGGAATTTACAGATATTTTATGAGACACTTGTACATGCTCTGAAACATAGCAGGATTTGTTCAAATGTTATATGCTTTTCAGTACCGTGGAGCTCCCATTGACCTAAGTGATTCTATGTGAAAAGAAAGCATTACACAGTGCTTGAAAAGGAACTGATCTGAAGACACTTAGGGCTTAGTCTGTCACAAAGACACACAGATGTGGAGCAATAGAAATCTATTTCCTATCTCCAGTAGTTATATAATCTAAAAGGAATTGGGAAGTGTTACAGTGAGCTATGTCTAAATTAGACATCTCATGTTAAACCCACACATATAGATAAACTGTTAAGAGTTAGTAACAGTACCTTCTCACAAAACAGAAGAAAGAAGCCTACAGATAAGTAATGCAACAATATTTTTGTGTCAGATTCTTTATTGTTCTGAACCACGTTCAGAATTAAAATCAAAAAAAGGAAATGGGTTTCATTTATTAGTTGTGTCATCTAGTTATAGAGACCTAAGAAAATTCCAAGGCCACTTCTTCCCCTACAGAATGCTGCTTTTTAACTTTATTGCTTAAGAGAGCAAGTGCTTTCAAGTCCCTGTCTCTTAGGATAAAACACAGAGAATGTATATTTAGTTTCAGTTTTTACCTCAAAGGAGATGGTTTTACTTCGTAGATTATCTAATGTTACTGCTCAGTGATACTGACTGAAGAACAATGCTAGAAGTGCTAAGAGCAAATATATGAACTTAGCTAATATCAAGCTTTTTCATCTCTTAAGCTGAAACACAACTACTAGTATTATTTATGTGAATGCATTTTTTTTCATACATGTTTATTTCTGGTAGTCTTCCAAGTTCAGGAGAGCTTAAATATTCTCTCAGTTTTTTAATGTTGAATGGCCCCTGCTTTACTTTCAGTGCTGCTTGTATTCTGCTTTTTCAAATTCTATCAGAGTATCATTTTTCCTTGAGACCCTAGAAAAATGCACATTTACTATACCATCTCAGGAAAGCGTACCTTTATAAGTCAGTCTCTTCCAGAATAAAGGCACAATTGATGTGTTTGTTTTTTTCTGTGGACAACTTAAATGTGGCTCAGAAAACATTAATCAAGTTCGTGAGAGCCAACGTGTGTGGTATATTTTTCCTACTGTTGCAGATCTACGTCCCAGTATTGCATGTTAATTAATGCATGTAAGCTTTTTGCCCAACACTAACTTCATCGCTCCTCGCAGCAGGTTCTCCACTTCTGCTGTGGTGCTTATTGAAGGATTTGCTGCCACCCTCTGCAGCTCTTCTCCTGAACTCTGACTGAGTTCCTTCCATAGCTATAATTTGTCTGCCAAATGACTTTATCAGTTGGAAAGGCTCATTTCAGATACTACTTCCTTTTTTGCTTGTTTTTAACTGAGTGCTGCCAGAAGAAAGAAGGGGTTAAAGCGTGGGAGGATTGCTGAGAAAAAGGGTTTGGTTAATGACAGCAGGACTGCATCTCACACACACCATAGTTTGTTTATTCTTCTGTAAACAGCAAAAAGAATTATCATCATCATGGTAAGGCAAATGGTACTCTTCTTTTTTTCTTTAAACCCTGGCAGAAATCTTTGGGTTCCTACACAATTGCTTTTCTTTTAATTGTGAAATCAGTTCGATTACCATTAGTTTTATAGAGTGTCTCTTTAAATAACAGATGCTGACAGAAGGGGAGGGGGTAAGGATTTTAGCGTATGGAAATAACTAGCTCTGGGGAAGAGAAGATGGGAGCAGGCATGTCTTTTCTGACATGCCTGTTCTTTTTTATCAGCCTCTTTTCATAAATACTGATTTGATTATCTGTTCAAATTTTACTTGCGCTTCTTTGCTTTTGCTGAGCTTTCTAAGTAATTGTGTTTACTCGTTTGGACACAATTTGCTGCTTTCAGGCTAGCTTGGTTTTCTTTATATATATATATTCAATATCTAAATATCTTATTTTGGCATCTAAGAAATAATACAGAATTTACACTTACATCTCTGCTTCATGAGGTGAATATTTCCTTAAAAAAGAAAATCCGTTAAACATGTAGACTCAATATTAGTGTTATTCTAGATGCTGTTGCAAAATGGTCTATTTTCAGAATACATCTGAACTACAAAATTAGTTTAACACTGAACACTGAGCTGGAAACAGGCAGGTCTGTAGGGAAAATAGGATATATAAAGGAAAAGGGTGACTGTCAGAAACAACGTCTGTTCATTTCACTTCATTCTGCTCAGTAGTCTTGTATTTATAGCTTCCTGGTTATTCAGACAAATTCCACAGCCTCTGTAACTACATCCCCTGTAGAAAGAGCTCAGGTAAAAGTGAAATTGTTAGGAACAGCTGTAGATGGATGTTAGATGTTGTTCTTACATAAGCATACCAGTTGGAGAGTTGCAAGACGGAGGGAGTGATTTCCATGCTTGGATGAACATGTTACATTTACAGCATATTTCTTTCTCTGCATCTGAAGAGGAAACTGCCAACCTGGAATCTGATGTATTTAAAGGAAATGCTAAAAATGTTTAGCGTGTGGGTACCAAACTTTTGTTACTTGGAGGAAGGCAGTGTGTGGGATAAAGTATTTGTAATAGTAACCCCTCTTTTGTGGCTTCGTGAAGGGTCACCATAAAGAAGGAGAAGTTATTTTAGTGAACTGAAATGATTTGAATCCATGTTACTGATGATAAGCTAAAAGGTAAAAGTAGAAATCGCTTTGGATAATGTGAAATAGAACTGTTTTTTTCCTCTCCTTCACGATCACAAAATTCCCCAAACTGTTTCAGGTCAAATGTTTTGTTAATTTTTTCCCATGCTTTTTAAATAACGGCCCAAGCAAAAACAGCAAGCTTTAATTTCTGTTTACAACTCCCTTTTTCCCTATGTCAGTAGTTAGGGCACTCACCTGGGAAGTGGGAGAGTGGGGCAATCTTCCCTCAGTAGCACTGGAAGCAGGGTAATGAGCGGCTCTTGTGCTGCTCAGACTTTTCTCTTAGCTTTCACTTGTACAGCCTTTCTTTCTAGTCCTTCTCCTACCACTTTTACTGCACATTTTGACAACAGTACTCCAGCAAAGTTTTCAGCCTAACAAAGCCTAGCACTGCAAATGCTGAGTATTTGAGTCAGTCACTGAGAAGAACACTACAGCTTGAAGAGTAGTACTTCATTTAAATGTTCTTGGCTAATGCACTTCTTGGGATATCATGTGACTGACAGAACTCTGAGGCTTTCTGTTTCTCATGGTTGTAAGAATTATGGTTTAAAGAGATCCACTGGTACCTATATTATCAGAAAAGTTCAAAGTAGAGGGGTAGCAAAAGTTTGCATGTGACTTGAAATCTACGGTCTTCTAGTGAACGTCACAGCCAAACTTACACTTCACAACGTATTTGTTGGGTTTTGTTTGTTTGTTTGTTTCCTCTGAATGTGAACATGTGCTATCAAATACATGTTTAAATTGCAGGAGAACTATCCACATTAGATATTCCACCTATTAGTTACCAGAGAATTGCATATGACTAGTACAAATACTACTTTTTTTCTATAATGTATACCCTAAGAAGTGTTCTCAGTCATGTTCAACTGACTCAGATGAAGTAATCTAGCAAAATAACACCCCATTGATCCCTCAAGACAGAGCCTGAAGCTCTGATTCAACAAATCACAGTTGCTTATGCATGCTCTCTGCTGGAGACCAGCAAAGCACATATTTAATTACTTCGTTAAATTAGGGGTTTGGCTGTGGCAGCTTACATTAGTTAATGAGGGAAAACAAAAAAAACAAAAAAAAAGGAAAAAAGAACAGCCAGAAACAGAGGAAATATTTTGATGCTGACATAAAGAAGTATGAATATAAACACAAACAAGATTTACATTTCTTCATTAAGAAGCAAGCATCTTGCTTTCAGATTAGAACACGACTTTAAAGACTCCTGCAGTATACTTGAAACAGCTTCCTACATTCTGTCCAAGGACAGGCAAGCTCTCCTTTTTATCTTTTTTTCCCTTAAAAATTGACACCGCTGTGTCCTTTCATCAGGGATTTCTGCAATGGCTAATTTCTCAAATTTGAGAATGCTGAAGCTGACACACATTGAAGAAGCCTGTTCAGCAAAGAGGATGCTTCTTGCTCTCTGAAAATCCAATATTTATTTGTTGTGCTCTGTCAGGTTGGACCCCATGTGTTTGTATCCTGAGAACCTTGGTCTCCGTGCCCTCTTGCACTGGCAGTACTGGCTCATCTACATTTATCTGAGTTAAAATACAAGCTCTTCAGGGCAAGTGCCTGGCCTTTTATGTGTTTTGAAAGAGCTGTATGTAATTAAAGTACTTTGTATGAAGAAATTACTTCAAAACAGTTTACATAGGGCAGCTGTTTCAAGATCAAGCAAAAATATCCAGCCTTGTTCCCTGAGGAAACAAGGCTTATGTGACTGGACTGGCTGGCTGCCCCTCCTCCTTTCCATCCAACACCTTTTGAACTTGTTGGGCAGTTTAAACTACATTTGAAAGGGGGAGACGTCTCAAAGATAATTAAGTTCCCATGGACTTTATGAAAATCAACCTCTGGGAAGTGAGAAATCCAGATCGACAGTTCAAATAACTAATTTTTTCCGAGTGTAATCTTGCAAACCCAAAGCTTGACTGCAAGTGTAATAATAATGGCTGTCAGGTTGATAATGTAATCCCAAGTTATTTAGAGGACCAACAATTATTTTTCAGCTGAATAGTAATATGCAGATTGAAACCATAATCAGGTTAAATTTCCCCTATTTTGGTCTTCTAGCAGTTTTTAGTATGACTAACCTAGTGCATCCTCCTCACACTGGCAGTTATTATGAATTTTCAGACAGTGTTACTCATTGCTTATTAGCTTCCTTTAATTGGTTGTGCCAATTTCTCATTTTTACTTTTTTTTAGCTAACAATGTTCAGTCCTTATACCTTCCCTACAATTAATTAGTACTGGCAATGCATTTGGAGAATAGTAATAATGAAACAGATAGTAATTGGGCTATGATACTTGAGATTATTTTATGCGATAGGGAAATTTACGGCTGGTTTTGTTATCACAAAAGCACCTAAACAGGCTGAGCTGTATGAACTTTATGCAGACCTTGATGTTCCTCTTCATTTAATTGAGTGTTTTGGTTTGGCTGGTTGTAAGCAGTCAGTAAAGGGAGGGAAACAACAGACATTAGGTTTTCTCATTTGCAGATTATTTCACTCTACAAATACCTAAAAGAAAATGTAGAAAATGAGCCAGCAAAACTTAAAAGTCCTGATCATGATCATTGATTTGCACATTTGAGAGCTGCTGGGGAGGTCACTATATGCACAGAGACAAGACTTTGATGGTGGTACAGTTGCTTATCAGTTGTCTAAGCAAAACACTGAAGACAGGCAGGTAAGGACAGGAGGCCTCGTGGATTTTGGTTGGTTGGGGTATGATGTGCCAACTGTACAAATGAATTTCCTCATTTTAGGTCTTCAGTTTTCAGGTGCTTGGGCAAACTTGCTTGCTGCGTACCATTTCACCATCAACAGGCTCAGTGGGGCCACCCAGGAGAGGGAATTTTATAACTCCTGACGTTTGGAGTAGTTTTAGAACAGAGGCCGGCAGCTGTTCTGCCGATTGTGCAAAAATAAGGCACTTACTGTGCAAAAAAAACGCCCATCTCTTCAATAGCCGGAGGGTGGGCCCGGCTGTAGGGTTTGACCTAGTGCCTCTCCGCCTCTGCGCTGGGCCCGAGTAGGGCTTTGCGTGGTGGTCCTTCCTGACGAAGCTGTTACACTTCATTTAAGTCATTAAGCGTTAATTAGAAGAGGACTAGTTTAGCATTCATTAAACATTAAATACTAATTGAGCGCCCGGGGAGAGCGCCGGCACCATTAGGCAGCGGAGTCATTCTCACGCCTGCCCGGCCGGGTACGGGGCAGGCTGGGGGGAGCCGCCCGGGCGTGGGGCGAACCACCGCCCCGGGCCCCGCAGCGCTGCCCGAGGTGGCCGCGGCCCGCGGGCGACGCGCCAGGGGGAGTGCTGAGGCACAGGCGGCGTGGAGCCGCGCCCGCCGGCCCAGGAGGCGGAAAACGCGGTTCATCGCCCCGCGGGGCTTTGAACTCGGGTCTGCCGGGAGGGCTCGGCCGGGCAGGGTCGCGCCGGTGCCCCGCTGGGTCTCGACACCTCCGCGCCGCCGGGCCTGGGCTGAGCCCACGGCAGCGGGTTCGGGACGGCAGCGCCGCCTCGCCTTCCTTCCCTTCCCTTCTCCGCAGGTGGGGCTGCGCGGAGTTCGGCCCGCCTCTCCTGGCGCTCGGCCCTCAGCATCAGCAGCGTGTCGGTTTTGCCCGCGGCGGCGTTTTGCCCTTTTTCGTTCCTGCGAAACGGGCGCCCACCCGTCCTTTAACATTTCTCGCCCAATCACCGCCGCTCCGCGCCCCGTTCCCTTCTCGCCGTCCAACAGAGGCGGCCGGGCCAGGTACAGCCGCTGCCCGCGGCGGAGGCGGCGGCTCGGGGCGGGCCGGGGCGAACTGCGAGGGCGGGCCGAGGCGGAGCGCCCAGACGGCCGGCGCCGAGGTAGCGGCGTGCGCGGCAGCTCCGAGCTGAGCCGTGCCGTGCCGTGCCGTGCCGGGCGGTGAGTGCGGGGGACGTCGCTGGGCGGGGAGGCGCTGCGCTGCGGAGCCGGGCGGGATGCGGGGCGGCGCTGGGTGAAGTCCGGCTCCCTCGCGCCGCTCGCCCCGACCCGGGCTGGGGAAGGGTGGCGGGGG
>VXAB01010579.1:219856-291407 GCA_013399175.1 Odontophorus gujanensis | reverse complement strand
GCGCGGGTGACTGTGGGCGTCCCCGAGGGCGGGGAGCGGCAGTCGCGCTGCTCCGTCCGTACCGGGAGCGCGGCTCGCAGCCAACCCGCGGCCGTCCCGTGCCCGCGTGGGGAAAGGCACCGCGCGGCAGGGGCCGGCGTGGAGATCATCGGGAGGTGCCGAGGGCCGGAGTAGGAAATGTTCGAGGTGTTTAGAAATACACAGCTCAAAACACGTATTCATCGCGCCGGCATGTAAAAAGTGCTAATATATTAAAATGCAAATAGGCTTCTGTGCTCGGCAATGCTATTGCGTGTTTCCTGTTTACCATGTTAATTAGAAGTTGTAAGGGAAAACTTCATGGGGAGTGATGTAGGGCAGCATTTGACCTGGGACTGCTCATTGAATGATGCAGTGGCTCCTGTTGTTTTCAGCTTTTTGGCCCAAATCACGAGCAGATATTTACAGGGCTTCGTTAAGGAAAAATGTAGGAAACGTTGCATAACTTACACTCGTTTCCATTAGCAGAAGCCTCAGAATTATCAGCCAGTATGGAAAGTTTAACTCCGTGTTGTGTTTTTGACATGTAAACCACCAACTCCAGAATACTTTATTACTTTGGGTGATATTAACTAATTGTGCAATAGCTTGAGATCTAGGACATACAATGCTGCTGTTGTAGGGCAAGATGAGCATGCCTGTAAACAAACAGAGGCAAACGTGTGAGGAGGAAAATCTTGAGGTTCTAATTGTGTTTTGAGGTGTTTCTGTTTGTTTATTATTAGAACTAGTAGCATTTAGTATGTGTTTTTTTGTTTTTGTTTTGTTTTCCTGTTCATCGTATCCTTTTAAATGCAAGATGGAATTAATACAGACATGCTTATGAAAGAAACATTTCTGACCTTAACCAAATGTTTTGTTTGTTTTTATAGTCCTCCTCGCAATTTCCAGATTGTTCCAGAGAAGAGCATAAAAAGAAACCGGTTTTGGAAAGACTTGGAAATTTGTTTGGTACAGGGAAAAGGAAAAATGTCAAAAGTTCATTAGAGCACACTTCGCACTGGAAAGGAGAGAGATCGGTTTTGCCTCGTGCTGTGCAGCCCATACACTGTAAACATATACCACAAGGACCTGAATCTCCTCCAGTACAGAAGCAAGTGAGAAACACAAGTGTCGTTCCTGAGACACAGGAATATAGTTTCAGTGGGGAAGTAGGACCTCTATACCACGATACCGTTTCAGAATGGAGTGGTCGAGGAGTCTCCTCTGACAGTGAGTGGTCACCAGACTGGAGCAGCAGCAGTGAAACCATTAAAAACTCTTTCTTTGAGAGCAGCTTGAATGTGGACGCCCAGGAACCAGAGAAGGGGTCTGTCACAGATATAAATAATTCCACAACTCCAGATTTTATAAAAAGCTTGAGGAATTTATCTAGTGAAGACTTAGAAAAGAGCGTCTTAAGCCACAAGCAGCTGGTGAACACGTGGGTGACTGAAGAGCCTGGGCATGCAAAGCCAAAGGATTTGCCATACAAGCTGGAAACTCTAGCAAGTGAACACCCACAGCCTGCTAGAGTGTTAACAGTTGATATTTATCTTAGAAAAACAGACGAACTCCTTAATGAACCCGTGACTGTTATATCAGAAGAAAATTGTGGTGACTCAGACACGATGGATAAGAAATCTTCTAGTAAAAGATCTGGCAAAAGGAGAAAATCTCAGTCATCTAGTGACATTCCAAACGGAGAGAGAAACCAGACTGAGAATACCACAAGAGAAGATTCTGTTTTTGAGGACGATGCATCTTCTGAGGGGTTTCCAGACAAGGTAATAACCTCAGAAAGAAAACTGAAGTCTCCTCAGCAGACTCCTGAACGGAATTCCTTTTCCCCGGGTAATAATCCAGACCTAAAAGCTGGATCTGCTCACAAAGGCTCCTCCAAGACTGAAGCTGACAAAGGTAAACAGCAGGTCTCGACCACGACCCCTACAAGGAGAAGGTCATATAAAAAGAATCAGTTGGATACTGTTCCTACTTCCCCCACCAGTTTGAAGAGTCAGATGAAAGATTACGCCTCAAAAAGGCAACCTGTAGCATCAACAGAGAGTAGTAACCCCATGACAAAAAGAGCTTCACAGGAAAAAGGAACTCTGCCTGGGGCTTTTGGGGAAGACAGCTTGGAATCTCCCAAAGTGTCATTGGCCGATAAGGCAGAAGACAACACCTTGGTGTTTGCTGAAGGCAGAAATGAAACCAAGACAGAAAAGCGTGGTAATGATTCTGATGGAAGAGCTTTCTTGCGTATTGATAAGATGAAAAATGGAGACCTATGTATGCCAGCTGAGAGGCAGACAAGTTCTGATTTAGAGGGCTTGAAGCTGAAGAGTTTGGATGCTTCCAGAATAGTCACAACAAAAATTAGCCTGTAAGTAAGATAACTACAGTTTACCTTACCCTTGTAGCTGTAATTTTGCCAGTATCTGTATTTAGGATTATATAGGAGCGCTGGCTATGTATCTGTTATTTATATTATTTTCAATTAAGAACTGTTTCTTTTAATCATATTTACACCTAACTAACACTGTAATCTGCATGTGTTAGAAAAATAATTCATGTGTAGGTCGTTTCTTTGTATGTCTGTTTTGTTATATTGAATAATTTAATGTGCATAAAACTGCTCTGCTGTTGTCGTTGCCCCTTTTGTTGCTCAGATTAGCTTGACTCTCATTGACCTTCATGTGGTTTTGCTTTTTGTAGCCAATGGAGGATCTGTTTGAAGATTTTGTACTTTAAAATCCCTGACTAAGGAAGGTGTTCAGGTTATTCTTTGAAGCAGGAACAGTTCTGCTCAGCAGTTATTTTACAAAGAAGTGAAGGATGCAGTGTAGAACTTATTTGGTACTTCAAATGATATGGTAAATCTGACTCCAGAAATTTGAATGCATTTAGCTGCTTTTATAAGTACATGCAGGACAAAGCATGTAAATTCTTATACATAGGAATTAGATCAGGCATTTGCAGAATTATGCATATGTTAGTTTGCATGGTTTACTTCTAAAGCAGTTGTTCTCTGTCAAGCAGGTGTGATCTGTGCTTTCTTTAGGAAGATGTGAATGTATTTGTTACTTGCAGTGTAATCATTAGTAGGACTCCAGCTATTGATTTCCTGGACTCCCAATGGTTTTCTTCTGTGAATCATTGTACTCGTCATTTCTGTTGTTTGGTTTTCTATGGTATGTAATAGGCAGCACTGAATGGTGCATTCGCTTACAAGTTGTGTCAGAGTCCACCTGAGGTATGCTGAGTTCAGAATTGCCATTCACTTGTGCTAGAGGGTCATGAAAGTTTAGCATTAAAGCTTAACAACCATGTATACTTCCAGTTATCCTTCCCACATTCCCGAAGTAATGGGATGAAAGGGACATTTTCTTTGCACAGTTTGTGAAATGCTACCTCTGATTTGCACCTTTTAAACTTGATTGAAAACACCTCATTCTGGTAGTTGAATTGTGGTATTTTTATATACGATGCCGCTTTGTCATCTGTCGACAGAGCTCACAAATGTTAAACCCTGAAGTTTTTTATCTTTACATCTTTGAGTGCAGGTAGCCTGCGTATTTTTCTCCTTGTGTCACTACCATTAGTGATGATGAAGTTTCAAGCACTTGCATGGCTGGATTTTGTTTGTCTGGGTTTTTTGTTTGTCTGCTTGGCTTGTTGCATGGAGAATTATCTTCTGCTGTACTCTTACAAAAGTGCCCCTTCTGAGAGCCTTCATTTTAATGGATAAAAGCCTGTTCTTTTTCACCTGGCAGTGTGGGCTGTGTGCTGCTTTCTGTCTTGACCTTATCTGCTGCTCCAAGAACTTTAGCCCAGGGTGGGGACTGCTGCGTAGCATTCAAGGTTCATGATGCTCCTGGTAGGTACTGTTGCACAGGATCACACAATTTCTTTAGCCTGATAAACTGATACAGTCAGATTATCTGATGTGTTTTGGTGCTCATCCTTGAGAGTGCATGAGCTATAAACTTGGATATGAGTGAAGGTGTGAAATGTGAAAGAAAAAGATGTAATAGTGGTATTACAAGAAGGTGTGTTTCTGATCTCACTGCTTGGGACTAGAGACCAGATGCTTTTTCCATTTTTAAAGGGAAAAATTACCATTGGATACTCTATCTGAAACCCCTTCAGTTTGAGAAGTACTGATTCACTCATTTGAGTAAAGATGGGCAGTGAGACTCATTTCCCTCCCATAAAATCAATTTGGAATAATAGAAGTAATTTTCAATTAAAGAATGCATAATGTCTGTTACTGATGATATGGTGCCAATTCTGAGAATCAAGGTTCTTGTGAAATACTTCTTAAGAAGTTGCTTTTGTCAGTTCTCAGCAAGTAGTGATAGCAACTCCCATCTTTGCTCCTTTTATGTCTGTGTACAGTGGAACCTTGGAGTCGCAGGATACTTTTGCCTTTCTCTTTTGAAAGAGGAACTTATTAGGCCTGAGACTAAACTTACTGTGATGGTACCTCAGACAGCCATTAGGATTTTGCTAAGCGCGTCAGCCTTGGCTTTAGCTGTCATTTTTCAGACTTGGTTTTCATAGCTTGGTTTTGTAGCTGTCTCTGTGCTTATGCCCACTCATTGAATTCTTCTGCTCTGTTAACATGCCATTTTTCTTTACTTGCCTCAGTCTGGTGTTTGGCATCAGTTACGTGTTTGGTGAGGTCGTTTGAACAGTAAGCTTCAAGTATATGAGTCACCTTCAATTTATGACTATATTAGAGGAGATTTAACTGCTTACTCACACAAGTTAGCTGCAAGGTATAGCCTAAGAGAAGGACATTGGTATTTCTCTTGTGCTTGCTTGTTCCTGGCCAGCAGTGGGTGGAAATGACCAACTGCATTGGGCTGTTTGTAAGAAAGTGTGTGTACCATTAGGTGAATTCGTCTTTCAGTGTTATTTGTCCCATGCTACGGGAGAAATTAAGGGTCACTCAGACAGCTTCTCCTCCTTTTAAACAAGCATAGAAATTCAGTACTTGCAAGGAGACACATCCTTCAGCTATATTTAAAATCAGCATTCCTCAGTGTGGAAGATCAGCGTTCCTCAGTGGCAAAATGAAAGGCTTAGCTGCACGTGATTGGCTATAGTGGACAGAGATCCAGGGCTGAGCTTTTTATTGCTCTTCAGCACTGGTTTGTCTGCTTCAGAAATACTGCAGAGTAAAATACAGGTTGCTGAAGCAGTTATTTGTGTGTAAATTTGCAAAGCTTGAAACTATACCTTTGAGGTGTTAGTTGCTCATTGACATAAGTTTTAGGTGTGGCTGATAACTATCAGTGTTAACCATTGCGCTTGCCTGTGTGAAGACGTACAGGGAAAGAAGGATCTTATTAGGGAGATATGTATTGTTTGTTGTGTTGAAACACATGTAGTAGTGCAAGTGAAGACTGACAGGAGGATGGTATGGAAATGAATCTGTTAAGATTACCAGGTGCTAGTGATACCTCTTGAAAATACAGGTCGAAGAAAAGGGTTGCTTCTTCCTCTAGTGTGACCTTCTAGTAGATAGCAGTTAATCCTGTGCTGGGCTATGCTGGTAGAAATGGCCAGCACCTCAAAGGAGAAGGAAGGGGTTTGATGCTCATGAGGAAGAACATGGGCCTTTGTGTTGATCAGTACCCCTCTCTCTCCTAGCTTGATTCCCCTTATACAAGTGAGATATTCACAAGATGGAGTGAGTCTTTCAGTGTTCTCTTAAGAAGATAATGTCACTGGGATGCGCTGCTTACTGGTAGAAGCTGAAGCACTTTGCTTTGTTTAGCAGGGAGGATATGGGTAGCTCTCACTATCATCTTCACAGGAGCATTAGAGAAGGCAGAGCAATTTCTTCTCTCATCTTTCAGTAGAAGATCATCAGCCTGGTTGCCAGTTGCAACCATTAAGTTTCAATGGTGTATAAGGACAAAATAAATCATAAGGCAAACAGATGAATTGCTGCAGTGCTTACCTAGCTAGTAAGGGTGCAAATTTTCCATCCTTGGAGATGCTCAGCCCTTGGTTAGACGAAACCTTCAGCAATTTGAGCTAACATTGAGGCTGCATCTGCTCTGAGTGGCAAGCTGGACTAGTTGACCATCAGAGATCCCTTTCAACTTGTTTACATTTCCAGAAAAGAAAAAATGTAAAGTAACGTAACTTTCAAAAGTTATTGCAAATGAAAATTAGGGTGTAGGTATGTTGAAATTTATTGTCTGATAGTTCCCTCACCTTCTTTGTCTCAAGAGTATTTTTTTTTCCTGCTTCTGGACTTTGGTTTTCCAATTGCTTTTTATTTAGCTTCTGTTTGAGGTACAGTCAGTCAGGTGCTTGTAAGTTCACTATTTCCTTTTTTTTTTTTTTTTTTTAGTTGTCTTGTGCTCTTCATAAGAACCTTCCAGTTGAGAGCAATTGGAGCAGGCAGTGAGCACTGTCAGAAAGTCTTCTCCTAAAATACACAGTGATTTTAACAGTTACTTTCTGCATAGTTTCTTAGGCTGCTGATTTGAGATTCCTTCTGTTTTCACAGTAAGTTTGTTTTTTGTCCTTTCTCAAGAAGGAAGGCTTGTGCAATTAAGTTTTGGTAAGGTTTACCTTTTTTACCTGGGCTGTGTTTCCTGAGGAAGGGAAGGAAGTTTTTAACATTTTTGTTAACTCAATTGTACCTCATCCTTCTTCACTGGACTGAAGAGCTGTCTCACAGCTCAGTGAACAGCTGTGTAGGTGAAGAACAAAATCAATGAGTACAGAAGTTACTGATAGAGCGTATGAGGCCCCTGCAAGCGACTTTCTTTGATCTCTCACTGTTATAAGGTTTTGTTTCTGTGCATTCTGTCACTGCTGAATGTCTCCAGATTCCTCTGTGGAGTGGAGGTCGGAGTTGGAGACACTGGTGGGCTGCTCAGCACTCCTTATTTCTGGCTGATAATTTTGAAGACATGCCCTGATTCTTCTCAGTTGTTCATACTGTTTCTGCAGTAGCAGGTGAAACCGACAAATGCTTTTCTTAGGATTTGGATATTCAGATGAAGGAGACATAAAACTATTAGCTGTTATCATCAACTTTCTGCAGTAGTAGCCAAGTGGTATGTGCTGAGGCCTGATAGTATGCACCTTCCTATCTACTCTGCTGAAGAAGTTTTTACAAGTATTTCCCAGTTCAATTCTTGTAAAATCAGCAGGGTTAGTTTACACTATTTAATTAGTTAGCTGACTTTACCTGAAGGAAATGGGAGAGTCCTCCCATGTGTTGTTGGCTTAACCAAACAGTGATGAGCAGTTGCAGTGAGTCGGGGACTGTGATATTTTCTACCAGCAAAAATGAATCCAGAAAAGGTTTCTCACTTGATTTATGGTTGCTTCTGCAGTGCAAGAACTGAAAAGAATCTGGGCAGATGTCTTCAAAACTTGCTGGAGAGGTATATTCTAATGTTAACCAACTCATTATCACCTTAATGAATTGGGATTTGTTTCCTAAACTCTGCAGGGAATTTCATGCGTATAATTTATTCTGCCTGTTCACTATGAAGTTTTAATTTCTGTCAGTCATAAGTAGTTCTCTGCCTCATTTGCAGATGCTGTAGGCTGCTGTGTTTCTGCGTCTTTGTTTTGCTGAGCATTAAAGAATTGCTTATATTTGAAATGTATTTTCTTTATTTAGTGTTTAATTATTTTGTCATTTTTAATTCCTTTTGAGATACTGAAATTTAAACTGAGTATGACTATGGAAAAATCATTATAATGCTGCATTTTATTGTTTTACAAACTCTTACAAGTCTTTTCAAGATTACTGAAAGATGTAACTGTGTGTCACTTTGCCTCCTGTAGTCCAGCCAAACCGAAGAATGTAGAGCTGAATTTTAAAGCACCTACAAATCAAGACAGTTTAGAAAGTGAGCAGGATACTCTTGAAAAACCAGTTAATAAAAATAACAGCAGCATTGCCAACAAAATTTCCTTGTTTGAAAATAAATGTGCCAATCAGAACCAGAAGCCTGCTGACATCTCTGCTTCAAAAAGTAATGCTGTACCAAGCACGTTTGTTGGTAGAGCAAAGCTGATATTTGGAAAACAACCTAAGGAAAGTGAACAGCCTGAGAAAACGTTAAATAAGCAGAACAGTCGCCAGAAGTTATTTGAGAATGGCACAGCAGAGAAAGATGGCACTGCAGAATTAAAAAGCAAAAATGAAGAAGGCTCTGCATCTCATGAGGATTTTGGAAAGGGAACAGAGCTTAAAGTAAAAGCTGCAATATCCCTTTTTAACCAAAGCAGCAAAATTGATGCTAGTGGTGCCTCTCTGAAGCAACCTGATCCAGAATTAAGTGCAGTTAAAAAGGAAAGTTCTCCTTTTAAACCATCTTTGCACTCTCCTGTTAAAAGTGAAAGTGTTCATGATATTTCCTGCCAGCAAAATAACACAAGCTCAGAACTCCCCAGAAACGAAGACAAAGCACCACTAGACACAGAGGTCTTATTGCCTTGCAATGGTGACAAATATCCTCTACAATCTCATCAGCTTTGTAGATCAGAATCTCAGAAGGTGGAAAACGGAGATAAAAATGCAAAGCCCGGAGATTTGACCTTTGTAGCAGTGCAGTATGATGATGGTCTTGATGGTGTATTGGTGTCAGATCACAGCAGTAATATTCCAGAGAGCCCAGGCAAAACTTGTAATGGCTCTGCTGAAGATGATGCTATTTTTGATTCTCCAACCGACATGAAGAAGTTTGCTGAAACAATAAAGAACTTGGACAGCTCAGTTTGTTTACCACAGAAAAAGAAAAGGTCAAAGCTTCCGAAGTCTCCAGCACCCCACTTTGCAATGCCTCCGATTCATGAAGACAACTTAGAGAAAGTATTTGATCCTAGTGTATTTACTTTCGGTTTGGGACTGAGAAGGGAAAAAGCACAGGATCTGTTGCCGACCCAACAAATGAAACTGCAAAGTCTGGAAACGATAGCCAGAGTCAGGCCCAAGCGTGCATCAACAGAACAAAGTATAATATTCAAAGCCCTTCAGTCATGTAATAGAGAGGAACCTGCCTTTATTCAAGAAATGAATGGAAAAGAGAACACGGATGGTACAGATGGTGAAGTTAAGAGATCCCGGCTGGAAAAAAGCTCTCTCTTCTCAAGCTTGCTGTCATCTGCATCTAAAGAAAAGTTTCTTAATCCTTCTTTGACCTCAGTAAATAACGCAACTTTTGCAGCTGACTCCTCAGGGATTCCTTCTTTACAACAGGATGCTTCTGGGCCATTCAGCCTGCCTCAGAAACCCGAGGTAATAAAAGAAGAACAAAATTTTACATGGTTGCATTTAATGAATTAACTGCTGTTAATTTGTGTTTTTGTGATTCAGTCTCTTTCAGATATGAAGTTTCCAAGTTATATGGAGAAGTACATACAAGCAGATAGTGCCAAAAAAGAGCTAAGTTTACAAATACCCAACTATGGGAACCCAGAAAAAAATTTTTCCAGCTGGTTAGGGGCAAGCAGATATGAATCAAATGTCCCCCCTGGTTTATTAGATGTAGATGTAAGTATTATGTCATTGAAAATCTGTCTTGAAAGTTACCATACATAGCTTTTGCTTTGTTTCCCTTCATAGTGGGATATGCATAGATTACAACTGCATAGAATGAGCATAGATATAGTAGCAGTTTCATCTGATGTTTGCTACATGGGGAAATAAGGTGCATATATGGCTTCTCTTAAAATGATTTTCTTCATGGTGCCTTTATTATGAGGTTCTTCACTAGTAGGGATTGAAAGGATGTGTTTACATCTTCATGCTTTTTTTTTTTTTAACAAATCTCATGCTGCATCTGTTTTTTATTATAAATTAGTAGAATGCTTTCTGCAAATTTCAGAAAACTTTTGCCTGTTCTTCTTCCAAGAATAATTTCTCTGTTCTTCCAGTAAGACATTCAGTCGTATGCTATTATATAGCAAGGGAACTTTCTTATTCCATCATTTCTGCTCCCAGTATCTTCATGCATTTGGTAGAAAATACGTAATTCTTAAAGTATTCCTAAATAATGGATAGTAATGCTTATTTAAAGTGCTGCTACATTGGAGGGATGCCCCTTCATTTAATTATGAGCATCTGTTCCCCACGAGTGTAGGTAGACCTATAATTTTCCTTCAGAGGCAATTTCATCCCAACATGAGAACTGTGATTTCTGCTTTCAGAACTTTGAACCCACATGCTACAGTATTTGCTGTTTCTGCAGATGTTGATCCTTGTTATTACCCAGGAAGAAAAATATAATTAGACTGGAGACGAAAAATGCTTTCCAAAGTTTACTAACCATATTAATGTGATCTGTATAACTGTAGCTACATATAAGAAGCCTGAACAGTACTTTGCTGAAGCAGCTGATTATCTGCTGTTACAGCTGTAATAAAATGGCTGGGGAAGTAGAAGTAAACTTCTTCCTTCTATACCCTGTGGAAGGAAATAATCCATTCAACCTTGCAGTTTTGATGATGTCGATTTTTCTCTCATGAGAAGTTTTTAATTAGCATAGGGTTGAAAATTAGGTGGCTTATTTGCAGTGGTGCAGGCTCATACTGCCAGCTCTAAAGGATTTCTGACTTTAGGTGGTCCTATTTGGATTTCAAAACCTGAATTTGAAACAAAATGACTAATGTGGGTGCTAATTTTTTGCCACTTAAGTTGTTGTCCCAGATTGGATTTCAATATTTCATTAGAATATGGAGGCGCAATGTGGTGAGGTGTATCCACACCTAAGACTGCTCTTGGGAGAAGAGCATTAGGCTCTGTCAGGTTCCAGGACTTCTGCATCACTGTTGCTGACTCTGAAGTGTCTTGCTCAAGGTAGACATGACATGCACATACTTTACATCTTCATCTGACTGAAAAGATGGTCATGAAGAGACTAATGGACAGTGTGAAGGGAAAGAGTAAGGGCAGCCTGAAACGACGACTCTGGCATTCCTTAAAGCACAGAGCGAGTTCTGACTGGAATTGAAACACAGGCTGAAAAACCAGTCATGCTTCAACTTGTCTTGATGATGCCTACAAAAATCCAGTGGTGGTTAGGAGCTCTGTCCTGAGACCACTGCCAGCCCTGCATGGTGACTAATACATTCTCATTAGTTCCCTGCACGTGCTGCTGCTTATCTTCAGCTGCAAGCTGTTTGAGAGCAGGGTCTGTTTTTTAGTTTGTATGGAATAATACCTAGCAGAGTGGGACCCTGTCCAAGAATTAATGTTCCAGTCCTTGCTAGAAAGCCACACATAATTACTACTCTTTCTTTATTTGTTTTGAGATCACACGATACAATCACAGATTTTTCCATCTAGTCTATATCATACAGTTCACCGTGGACTTAGAAGTATTGTTTTAGATTTTGTGTACCTGAGCATATTTTATTTCTTCTCAGCATTTTTAGTCTATTTCTTATTGCACAGAGCCTCATAATTTTGAAGAATACTTAACCTTGTTAGAAGGTGTTCAGCAAAACAATGATTATAATAACTAGGTCATAAATGTACAGGCCACCGTGCTTCCTCAGTCTTGTCACCTATTCCTTCAAAATTAATTCTTTATGGTTACCAGACACTAATATTTTTGTTAATATCTTAACATTTGCAGAGCATGTACTTTCATAATGCCAGTTTTCTAAGCAGTCCCTCAGTATCTGAAACTCAGGGAATAAGTAAAAAGCTGATCCAAAGAAATTTTAAAAGACTTCAAATCTGAGAATGCTCGTCTTCAGCAAGATGATAATTAAAAGAAATAATAGCTTGGAAGTGTGTTATTCATGGCAAGATATCCTCCTTCGGGAAGAAGGAGGAATTGAAGCAGGAGCTAGGTGTACATGAAGTTTTTTGCTGTTCAGTATAATTTTCATTTTGTTTCAGTATAGTTTAGCATCTTTATTGAATAGATTTGTGGTCTGTTTTGTATATGTGACTTTTCTCTCCCCACTGTTTATTAGACACTTTCAAGAAATGGACATAGTAAAATCAACCCCAGGCCTGGGAAGGTAGGACCAGTTTTGTGTTCTTTGCTGTTCCTCTCTGTATTTAAAAGCACAGCAAAACAGAAATATATGTTGTTGGTTTTTGTTTTAAACACAGCTGGTGATATACTGTGAATCAGACAATCAGGAGAATGTTATTGAAGTTTTCCATGATGTTCTGGATTGCAGTTCTTGGGTTCTGTCACCAACAATCTTAGTTAAAGTTGTCAGAGGATGGTAAGAGATGAATTTTAACTCCTTATTGTTGATAAATCTACCCAGAGATCTTTGTATATCCGGAAATCCTTTGGGGCTGAACCAGTGTGTAATTCACAGTTGATCTACTTTGCAGGTGACAATGTAATGTAGACATCTCTGAAAAGGAAATGTGATATTTTACCTCCTGCAGTAGGAAGTTCTGTATTAGCTAACTTGGCTGACAAATTGGAGTGTTACCATCTGGAAGAGTTCAATGTCTCACCCCAGTGGGATAAAAGGACAGATACTGTCCAGCTATGCTACCCTTTGATTCTTCTCTCCTTTATGGGTTCTTAAGTAGTATTTGAACTGGGCTAACAGGCTAGCTAAGGATTTTGAAGACAGGTTTCATGTGGCTTAAGGCTACGTTAATCTGGATGAGGAAGATGAATTCCTTATCCAAATATATGAAGTGATAGTATAGATGTTTCTCTGGTGAGTCTAGAGCGAATTTTTCTCTAAAAGCTAGATTGTCTGAGTCTATTTAAAAACCAGTTCATCTCCTACCTTTATAGTGTTAAAAGAACAGCCATAACTGGTCTGGATAGTATGGCAAGTTAAGCTGTGACCAGGCTTTAATATGGACAAACAGCAGGTTCTCAAAAGTAGTGATCTTATAGCAAGCTGGATAAACAAGGGCTAGCTGCAGTAGGAGATCCTAGGAAGCATTCTGATTGCTGTTTAGCTTCAGAAAACAGGAGTGAAAATCTTCTTCTGGCCTGTGTAAACTGGGGCTCTTTTCTTTTCCAACATGGTTTTCAGTTGCACTAAGGGGCTGTATATATATATTATTATATATATATATAATTATTCCCTTCACTGAGAGCTCTAGGGTTTAAATTTGTGAATGGATATAGTTTGTATCTAACTACTTATTCATACCTACAGTTAAAAATAAAGTTTTACTTGTCTTCTGAGCATTCTTCAGCACATCTATACCAGCACAAGTAGAACTTCAGGATGCTGTTCATAGTACCCAAGTAGCCTTTCTGTTTATACATGACACAGCAGTCTGCAGTGTCAATATTTTCTGGCCTACAGATTGGTTCTGATTAGTATCTCATGCAAAAGTCTGGTATACATAGCACTCCTCCAGCCCCAGATCATCAGTTTGAAAAGGGTGGAGAAATTTTTGATGAAATTACAAAGTCAGCAGTAGGCATCTTTGTTTTTATCATTGCTTTAAAAAATATCGCAGAGACCAAGTATGACCTGCATCAGCATTGTTGGATGAGTAAGCTGTGTTGGGGTGGTATGGAGAGCCTGGAAATAGTACTTGCTGTGAAGAAACAAATGGTTAAATGGAAAACGATTTTGAAAATCACAGTTGATAAATGATTTTAAAGTGATATTTTTTTATTTTAAGCTGGATACTCTATGAAAAACCAAATTTTGAAGGTCCCTCTGTTCCTCTGGAAGAAGGAGAACTGGAACTCTCAGATATTTGGGGTGCAGGTGAAGAGCAAAATGAATGCGAATCGCTAAAGCCTGCAGTGATTGGTTCAATAAGACATGTTGTTAAGGCAAGAAAATCTTATACAAGTCTTAATGTTTGATGAAGTTTTATACTGATAGGAAGAAGTCAGTCTTGCAGGTTGAATTTCTCATATAATCACTGTGTGAGTGGGTGGGGGGGTTTCTGTTGTTTTTGTTTGATTACTTGTTTGTTTTGTAATAGGGATTTTGGTAAAATGCAGTGAAACAATATGTCAGAAAGAAAAGTTTTTCATTGGACTAGCCCAGAAAATGCTATAGAAACTTATGCACAGATATGCTTTTCAGCTTGGTAAATCTCTCCTGGAAATCTTTCCAGGAAACACTCAGTAATTCCACTGACTTGTATTTTGAAAAGACATGGATTTTTGGGCTGTGTTTTTGGACACCTTCAAATCTTATTTGTTTCTCGAAAAAATACACTTGTGTGTACAAACCTATTGAGGAGTTTTATATTTGATTGAAGCAGCTTTTCTATGTGCACTTTTAACCTACCATATATGTTTGCAGATTGCCAGTGACTGTGAATGATAAAGGTATTTGACTAGTAAAGAAAAAAGGAGAAATGTATATTGCTCGTAACTACAGTTCTTGTTTAAATTAGTTCTTCTCAAGAATGGCTTGCTTGTTGTTGTATTAGGATTTAATTTGCTGGAGGAGATATTAACTGATGAAAGAAGATGCATTCCTGCCTAGATGGCAGAAGGTAAACGATGTACATGGTGATTAAAGATTGACTGGCTGAGGTCTTGGTCCAAACAGAGACGGGCACCTGGCCTAGTTTTACTTTTATGGCAGGAATCTGATAATAGTAGTAATTGACAAGAAGGGGAAGCAATTTAAAACAAACAGGAGTTACAAAGCTGTTGTAGTTAGCCACATTAATTACAGCACAGATGGGGTAATTATTGCCATCTTCATTTTTTCAGGATTACAGGATCAGTCGAATTGATTTGTATACAGAACCTGAAGGGCTAGGAATCGTGACTTCCTTTTTTGACGACACAGAGGAAACAGGGGTGTTTGGCAGCACTCAGAAGACTTGTTCTATCAAAGTACACTGGGGCATGTAAGCACATAGTTTTGTATGAACGTGTACTGCTATGAAAGGAATTTCTTTTAAACCATTGATTACATCTATCATACATGCAAGCAGGCTGTTTATTCCAGTCAGGTTTTTGTTGACTATGACATCATTACATCATTGTAATTCTTCACACTTGGTGAGGATGACACCTTATCATGTTTTACTTTTACTCCACATAATGAGAAGAAAAATATTTGCAGTAAAAGAAAGAATTTTCCTCTGCTATGATTTCACATTCAGTCAAACTTAGAAGAAATGACAGAGATAGTAATGAACTGTTATGTTAAGACACATTTCCTACCTGTTTTCATCTCTAAACTTGAAATCATTGTACTGAAAGGACATTTTTAAGCTGTCATGTAATGAAGTAAGGCCTAACATGAAATGTGATCTCTGGAAAGCATCCTTTTATCTGGCAGTGCATTTTAATTGATGTATTTATACTGATAATTAAGAATGCATACTATATCACCTGAAAATATACAACCATATAAGTTAGGAGTATAATGTGTGCCATAAACTAAACAAAAATTTGTGATAAAGGAGACCAAGGAACAATCCAGTTACTGCAGAAATGATAACTTTTGTAACTTAATAGGTAAGTCAGTACTTAAAGTATGCCTCAAATTGACACCAGCAAAATTGGTGCAGTAAGGAGGGAGACTTCATTCAGAAACAGGGAGTGTAGTCACTTTAGTGGTCCTGGGTCCTGCAGACTGTTTTACAGGGTGTGCAGACATGGTGGCTGTGCCATGTTTGGGCTGTGGTAGAATTTGCCTTTCTGCTAATGGTATATTTAACTGCTGAAAATTGCCCAACTAAGGATTAGTATTACGTATCACCACAGAGAGATATTCAGATACACCCCATGATGGATGAGGCACTTCAGTTATCAGATAAAGGTATTTTATCTGATGAAATCTGCACACATTGATTTTGGAGGAAAACTGAAGCACTTGGGTATGGGAAAATTTTAAGATGTTCGAATATTTGGTTCTTTAATAGAAGCTTATATATGTTGAACTGCAAGCTCAATCCAAATGACATGTCTGCCAAGAGTAATAAAATCAGATATGTTATTTGGAGGTTGATTATTAATTTACTTCATCTACCTTCCAACTTTTTCTGTTCCTCACTTGGAAGCATTCTGTAAGTAGTAAAATAGTATTTTTTTAGCAAAGGAAACAAGGCCTGTGCACAGCCCTCAGCTTCAGACTGGTCCCTGTTCTGCATCATGTGACAGCATTTTTGCACTAAATTTGCGTAAACTTTTTAAAGCCTTAATTTCTCTGTTTTATTTTGATCTCTTGAAGGAAAGTGGACTTACATTTTCACTAGGAAACAAAGTAGATCTCTCAGTTACCAACTCTTTATCCAGCATGGAAAGATGTCACTTCTGCCAATTGGTTGCATAAGAAATACAGTCAATTGCCACTGCTTTTTTTTTAAATTTTTTTGCTGGGTTCTTTCTTTTCTTTAGTTTACAAGCGTGACATAGTTCGCAGTATTGGCAGTTGAGGGAGTTTTGATTCTGAGTCACTTTGCCATGTAGGTGTGGTTGTATCTGAAGGTTTCCCAGTGTGTGTGCTTAAATGTGTTTATTAAAAGCTGCCAACAAAAATGAGGCAATGCACCATTATCTTCTGATTGTACTCTCTTCTTGGTTTCCCATGTACTTAAAATTCTTCTGTGAAGCTGAGAGCTCCCTGAGTTGGGTGGTTATAGGGCACAACGTACCAAATATTTGTACATATCAATAAAAGAAAAAGTTCTTTGTTTCTTGGAACAATGTGTCTGCAGTGAAGCGAGACCAACGTGTGCCAGTTTGCATTAGCTTAAAGCAGTAGATAAATTTTATTATTTCTCGTGTCACCAGATTTATACATTGAGATCCTTTTGCAGGTGACCCTTTGATTATGTAAGGTGTTTCTGTTTAATATTTTATATCATGCCTCGTGCTGCATTTCTGAGAGACTGATAGGTTTAAGTGGGAGATATACATTGTGATCCTCTATGCAAAGGTCAGCAGTAGGTTTCTTAGTTTCCAGTAAGTGATTACTGGTCAGGATTTTCTTGAAAATGCTTTGAAAAACTACTGTTGCTGTCCAGGTCAGGAATCTTGAAAACAATGTCTTTTTAAAGCAAACTCATTAGCAGATACAAACCGTGAAGAAGCAGATTTCAAAGGGATCAGTTTTATGTGTTTTTTTTGTTTGTTTGTTGGTTGGTTGGTTTGGTTTGGATTTCTTTGTTTGTTTTTAACACACAAGTTTTGAGTTTCCCATTGAATAGATTTTTCAAGAAATGCCAAGTCTGTTCAATTTAACTTCCAGAAAGTCTGGTCTGAATATTTTAAGGCTATTCTTAAAATAATACACAGCAGCCTTCAGTCTTGAAAGTTCAGATCAGAACTGACATTGCCCCCAGTTAAGACAAAGTCAAATTCACAACTGTATGTACAGTGCATTAGCTTTTTTTACCTGTTCAAACATGATGTGTACATTGGTAAGGTGCTTCCCTGCACAAGCACAGAAGTTTGCAAGTGCACCAGTTTGTAGTTGGGAATTTTGATGGTAAAGACAAAGGAACAAAGTTTTAGGGGTACACTAATTTATTTTTTTCTAAACCAAGTTTTTTTTGCTCTTTTCTGTTCAGAAATGATAGTGTTTTTTTTTATTTGGGGCTTGTTGTTATTGGCTTTAAGTTTTTGACTTTTTTTGTTATTGTTTTGTTGTTGTTTTGTTTTGTTTTACTTTTTGCTTTCTACTCCCCCTTTGCTTTAGATGGCTAATTTATGAAGAACCTGGGTTCCAGGGAGTCCCTTTAATGTTGGAGCCTGGTGAATATCCCAATTTAGCTTTCTGGGAGAAGAAGGAAGCCTACATTAGGTCTATGAGGCCTTTGAAAATGGTAAAATATAGTTACTTACAAGCTACATGACCTTCATTTATATATTGAAAACAGTGTCTTAAGGTGGCTAAAGAAGAAATAAGTCTTAAAATAGTAGAAATATAAGTCTTAAAAACACAAAATTTTAGTCTGTTAAATTCTTGATCTTTTGATTTGCATCTGTTTCTGCTTTTGATCTTCCTAGTTTTCACGTGTATTCTACAAAAAAGGTTTCATTCTAATTCCTGCTTTTTTTATGAAGAGTTTAAGACCACTTAGGCTACTCATTTCTCTCTCTTTTTTTTTCCTCTTCAATAGGGTGGCCGCAAAGTTGAATGTGCTGGAGACCCAAAGGTAAAAATCAGTATTTACTTGATTGTCCTGTTATCACACATCAGCTACAAGTGGATAGATAAGTATATCTAGATCATGTACTGCCTGCTAGTCGCTGGTCATGCTGCATGTGACCACATCACGAAACTGCAATTTGTCTAATTTATGCATCTATCATATATGTAAATGACAGTATTAACAGCTATCTGCATAATGTAGACAAGTATTGAACATTTAAATCCTGGTGTTGCATGTCTAAGGGAAGACATCTTGAAAAGAGAGACCCTCATTAATTACTCTCCTAGTCTTACCTTCTCCCTTTATGCAGCCATGCAAAAGAAACTCAGTGCTATCAGGATTTGTCACGCTTTTTACAGCTTTTATTTTGTTTCTGTGACAGGTAGTCATTTATGAGAAGCCTTTCTTTGAAGGGAGGCATGTGGAAGTAGAATCAGAGATCTTTATGCTCAATGACAAAGAATCAGAAGAAAAGACACAACTTTCACTTACATCAGTGGGATCCATGAAAGTGCTGGGAGGAGTGTAAGTGTGGGGGAAAAACGCTAGCAGTGTTTCCCCTTCAGCGTAAGCAGGAACTCTATGGATTTGAAACTGCAGTGGATAAATTTAGTACCCACTTGTTTTCTGTCTCTCCCTCATTTTTGATTTTAGATATATGTCTGGGTTAAATTTGGAAATAGTCACAGCAGTGGCTGCATTCTAGTTAGTACTTTTATAGCTGATTTCACGGTGGTTAGAGAAGCGATAGAATGGCTGTCAAGCAACCAGAACAGCCTAGGTCTGCTAACTTCCCTCTCTCCTGCTGCAGTGCAGTTTCCATAATTAACTGTTTTAAACTTCACTCATTGAAGAATTGGAGAATTTCATCAAGCTTTGTTTGGAGAAGGATATAAAGCTTCTCAAATTAACTTGAAAGTCCTATATCATAACAAGCCAGGATGAGTTGATGAATTTTTTTTATGCTCTGTCTTTCTAGCTGACTACACTGTATCAAAATAGTGGTTATCATAATGTAACTTTGCCTCTTTGTTTCACCACTGGCAAGTTTAGCAAGCATTTTTATTAGACTTTTTTTCATTTGAAACAATAATGTAATTATATTCACATCAGTGGGAAAAGCACGGAGGAGACAGCTGTATCTTTAACGAAAGGTGGGAGAAGAAAGAGCTAACAGTACATAACAATGCATAGTGGCAGTAGTCCATTTTCACACACGGTTTCTGTTGTTGTTTAGCTGGGTCGCATATGAAAAGCCTGGATTTGAAGGCCACCAGTATTTACTGGAAGAAGGAGAATATCGGGACTGGACAGACTGGGGTGGCTATGATGAAGAGCTGCAGTCACTGCGACCTGTTGTTGGTGTAAGTTCCAAGAACATAGAGGTATTATCTCCTGAGTGCACTGAAACGTCACATTGCCTTTTTTCTTATGGCGTCTCATTTATTTATGTATTTTTTTTAACAGGACTTCACAAGCTCACATATGATAATGTACAGTGAAAAAGACTTCGGATCAAAAGGTTCCAACATTAATGTTTTAGGAATTGTTTCCAATTTGAAAGACACTGGATATGGGCTGAGAACGCAATCTATAAATGTGCTAAGTGGCGTGTAAGTACTATTTTAACTGCTCCTTAGTAGTGCATGTACAATTTTTAGAATTTTAGTATTTGGTTATGTTTTTCTATACTTGGTCTTCTAATGTCTCTCTGATGTCTTCAGATAAAAATTTCTGTCTTTGACTGCAGCACATTGGCTACAGCATTGAGATGTTGGTTTACTGGCTTGCAAAGTATTATTATATTAGTGGATGAGATAAGAGAGATAAAAATAGTTTGTACACGTGACTGTATTTTGAAAAGCATTTGAGCAGCAAAATTTTTGTGGAATTCATTTCTAATTTCTACTTAGGCTTCTTGTGCTTGACCAGCAGCAAATTGCTTGTTATTTCTGAAAAGTAGCATTGCTTTTGCAGTGAATACTACAAAATAGGTAAAAATTATCCAAGAAAGGATGGGGTTTTTTTTATCCTTTCTTTAATTTATTTTTTTATTTTTTGGGGGGGGTGGGGGGTTTGGGTGGAGGTTGTTGTTGTTCATTGAGGTTCCTAAAACTGTTGATTGGTGTGATCAGATCCTCTCCTTGATGCCATTTGTGCTGTCACATGCAGTTGATGAGTTGGTGTTTGGGTTTATTGGGTACATTAATTTTAGATTGAATTCCACAGCCTTGGAGACTGCATCAAAGTCTGCATTTTGGAAATATAAACAAATATTAGCAGTCATGTTTCCAAGTACGCAAATTCTGATATGTACAGTCTCTTTCTCTGCCTGGAATGCAGGTGACTTGCTGAAAGCTCTGCCTTACTCAGCCACACCTTAAATCTGCATGTTATCTGTGTGATATCTCTGCAAATTTTGTCTGGGTAAAGACTGCAGAATCAAGCTTGGTGCATTCCAAAGGAATGCTTTTGATTTGTGCATGAGTGTGATGCGACAGCAGTTTTTTCTTTGTAGTGACCTTTGAAACCACTGTGCCCTTTTGTCTTCTGTAATATGCAAGGAACACTCATGGGAAAGAGTCTCCTCTCAAGGTTGGGAAACAAATTGTGGGGTGCATATCACGCCCTTTGTGTAGTTGTTCTAGTAAATGTGACTGTTGCAGCTGAGATAGGAATCATACTTTAGTATGAGTATTCTAGTAATTAAGAATGACTCCAATACTTTGATGGTAAAATTGGCTAGAAGTTATTACAAACAAAACCCTTGTCCCACAGACTCTGCTTCTGCTCCTGTCATCTTACCTGCTAGTCTCTTAGAGGTGTAATTTGTAGCAATAAGCATGTTTTTTATTTAGGCACATTGTTGATAACAGGTTATTGTCAGTCCACTTTTACAGTCTTGTGTGAGCATTTTGTTTCCAAAGAGGTTGTAAGTTTTGCAGCATTTTGGGGCGGTGGTCTTAGTAAACGCTAACGTGACAGGAAGCTGAATCATATTAAGTCATGCTTGGTAATAAACTGTTTTATTTTAAGCATTAAGTAACTTCAGGTAGAATTTTTTTTTATATCTTTCCTACCAAGAAATCAGTCACACAGTGATGAATAATCCATTGAGCAATTCCTAAAGCTATTTAGATAGCTCATACGTGATGTCATAATGCACTGTTACAGGTTCAATAAAAGCTTGTTATAATATTTCTAAGTAACCTTCCTGGTACCATACTGAAAATACTTCATTTAAAAAAGAAAAAGCAAACTGTAAGAAGCCCTGAACCTTCTGTAACATTTTTTTAACTACAGGTATCAGTAGTAAGAAGTTATCGCTGTTAAAAGATAACACATAATCTGTATTTCCCACATAATGAGTTTGATTGCTCTGTAATTTAAAGGGTATATCAAAGAAAAAAGAAAAAAAGGCTGACACTGCAGAACTTAGATACAACAACTTCAGAGCTGAACTGTGACTTAAACTGTACGCTGAGGACAGCCCAGCTCTGCATTTAGGAAATGAACATCCTGTTTTGGAGGCAACGGGGAAATGAAAATGCATGAAAATTTTCAGCTACTGTTTCTGATGAATGTGTCCAAGCAATATTTTAATATCCTAGGTAAATCCATTATAAAGGCATCTTGAAAATATGTATGAAGGTGTGGAGTATTGACTCCTTTTAGAATGACAAATGTTTTGCTCTTGAGCATTCGTCAGAGATTGCCCAAGCACAGAATCCAGAGTATTCTCTTCTACCATTGGTATGGGAGAAAACAAATTCGGGCTGCTTGAAAATAGGAGAGGCCTTTTTCAAGTAGGATTTGATCTTTACTCCCAAGTTGGCAGAACTGAAAGTAGTGGAAAGCGAAAGTATTTAATAGCAGTAGGTAACACCCTTTACAAGTTTAAGCAAGTACTTAAGGCAAGTGTGTTGTATAATTTTGACTTTCCTCTTTGCTTAATATTTCTTCAAGCTTATGTTTAATGGTTTTTAAGATCATGAGAATTGCATGTTTTCAAATGTGACTTTTCTTTATCCATAAACATCTAAAGCTTTTGCCAAAATTAGTGAAAAAGCCCCTGTATTTTAGTTGATCTTTTTTTTTTTTTTTTAAGTTGATGGAAGAACTTTTCTAGGAGTGTGTTCTGTGTAAGTGTTTGTTTTACCATGGTCCTGTAATTCATACTGGTTTCCTTCTGATTTTCAAGTTATTAGTTAATGACATAGATTTGTCTGCTTCTAGTGCATACCTGCTAAATGAGGAAATTATTAAGTGATGGGTTGTTTGTGGATAGTAGTCAAAATATAATATGCTGAATCAAAATGCATTCAGGATGGTAATATGAGTAGAACTAAGGTGCACTGTACAGGCACAAACCTCCATTCTGTACCTGGATAGGTAAGAGCCCTTAGGTTGCCGGCAGAAATGTTTCAGAAAAAGTTTCCTCTTTCCCTCCATCTCTGAACTGAACTGAGCTGATCTGACATTGAAGAGAACAAAAAGTTCACAGGTCTGTGGGACACTAGAAATTACAAGTAGAAGTGACTATAGTAAATAACCTGTTTCCTCTCTTTCCTACAAATAGAATTTAATTACCTCTTCTTTCCTCTTAGTCATCCAAGTGCCATCTCTCTGGCCCTATATGGACTATGAGATTAACGTATGGACCAATTTAAACCTGTTGTCTACATGTAGTATTTAAGGTTTAAATATTATGGATTCTGTTTCAGTCCTAAAGGAGATCATATGTACCTGAAAGCTTAACTTTTTTCAGCTGTGTCATTTAGTTTAATAGTAAGGTGTTGCTATTTCTTCTGTAGCTGAGAAAGAAAGAAGTAGGTTCTTGCAGCAGGTAGTCTGTCCTATTGTACCAGTGTGAGCAACACCAAGAGCAGGATTCCAGCATCTCATACAGTGCAGACTGAGGTCTTTGGCGCAGTTCTAGCAGTGACTTGGGATGAGGCTGTTGCTTGGTCCACCTGAGTGAATTTGTTGGGATGGAGGTTACAAAATTATTATGTTGCTTTGTGTGGGTAGGGTAGGCTGCAGTGTAGAACTTCAGTTCTTGTGGTGCTGAGATGTGACTCTTCTGCTTAGATATGGAGGCTAGGTCTTGCTCTGCAGGCCTTCCTGTTGGTCAGAAGTTGAATTCAAACAGCACTCCATCCTGGGGGAAGTCTTGAAGTTTGAGAGGTTCAGCTGGTGCAGGCTTCTCTGAATAAGTGGAAGAGCACAAGGATTTCACCAGTAATCCTCCAACATGGGCTGACTTGCATGGAAGAGCAGCACTTATTAATTTAAATCCCATTGTTTTCAACATAAACATGTGCCTAAAGTAAGATACTTTCATTGCTTCTGTACTCAGGGTTTTTTGTTTTTTTTTAATAGGAGGAAAAGAAATACCTGCTATTAAGGGGCCCCTGGAAGGGGTCTGGCATGTTTTATCATTCACTTAATATCCAAAACACTTATTTTCATAGTTATCAATTAAGTTCAACTGTCATGCATTGCAGTTATATCTTAGTATTTGTGCACTGAAAAACTGAATATGAATCCATTCAAGAAGTCAGTTAATGAAACCTCGTTTTCTTTTGGTCTCTGTGGTGTATAGGTCTAAACACACCTGAGACATTTGAACTTTCAGCTTAATTTATTCTACATACCAGTGTCTCTTTGATGAATTACTATGAGGCAGTTTTGAAATGTGCCATGAAAAGTGCCTTAAGTAATTAGTGCATAACAATTTAGAATAATTGATTATATCTGAGGCAAACCAAGAGATGTGAATAGTGATAAACATGAATCACTCTCTGAGTGCTTGCCATGGACAAATAATAGGAAGTCCGTACTCGTAACACGTGCATGTTGCTGTAGATTTATTCAATTTGAAGTTACCCACTTATTGTCTCTGCAGAGAATCTGGCATTTGTTCTTGAGCTACAACTGCAGCTTAATGGAATCTAGTTGCTCAATACATGTAATGGTGTCAATTTGTTGTTGTTGTTGTTAGTGTTGATATTCTGTGTGAAGAACCCATTGAAAATGTGCTCTGGAATAAACTTAACATGAACTCTTTATATAATGCACAGGCCAAAATGTAAAGCCAGTTGACTGAGTTGTTTGTCGTGTACGATCAGGAAGATATCCCAATCCCTGCAAAAATATAACAAATGAAGCTTGGTTGTTACTGTGACCAGTTCTAATGTCTGTACTAAACCAAACAGACCAAAGAAAGTGTCAGTGAAAGGCAACAGAATTTATGTAGGCTGTAACAAAAACAAGGGTAGTGCTGATGCAGGAACAGTTTATCTGAGCTTGCAGTACAGGCCCTGGGTTGGGAGAATACAGTGAAAGATTACTTGAATGTAGTAGGCTACACATAGCAAGACCAGCTGATAGCAGGTACTTCAGAGCAGAAATAAAGCTCTGCGGTGGTAATTGAGTGTTGGAGGGACTAATGCAATGATTTGGTTGCTTTTCTAGTAAGTAGCTCAAGTCTTTGTCTCAAGAGTTGACTATCTCTGGCTGAGGCTGAAGTTGCAGGTTTGATGCAGAAATTTGTTTGTGGCCTGATTCAGGAATGAGATGTGACTAAGTAGTCATAATGATTACTTTGAGTTTGTGTACATTAATCCATTTAGATTTTTGATGACCTTAATGCTTAACTGTTGAGGACATTCTTCCTGCTGATGTTTGTGATCCCCAGCAGGGAACATTCTACTGCCATTAACATTTATGCCTCTTGTTACAGCTTAAATTTCTGTGTATACCTTACTAAAAACAACTGAAGTTTTGGAATGTTGACTTTTAACGTTACTTGTACATGACTTTCTTTATTGCTCAGATTACTCTGTAAGTTAGTTGTAACCAAACAATTTTATTCTGAAATCTGCCTGATATTCTAGAGAAAAACTTAATCTAGATAACATAACAGAATTTTAAAACATCCCAAAATAGTCTTAATGCAGATAGCTTTTAAAGTTATCTAACAGATCACAGAATCATAGAATCACCAAGGTTGGAAAAGCCCTCCAAGGTCATCCAGTCCAACCGTCCTACCACCAGTATATCCCCACTAAACTATGCCTCTTAGTACAACATCTAAATTGTTTCTTGAACACCTCCAGGGATGGTGACTCAATGACCTCTCTGCGCAGGCCATTCCATTGCCTGACTGCTCTTTCAGAGAAGAAAATTTTCCTAATCTGCAACCTGGATCTCCCTGGTGCAACTTGAGGCCATTCCCTCTTGTCCTTTCACAAGTTATGCTGGAGAAGAGGCCAACCCCCACCTTGCCATGGTCTCCTATCAGGTAGTTGTAGAGAGCAGTAAGGTCTCCCTTGAGCCTCCTGCACATGAAACAAACTCAGTTCTGTCAGCTGCTCCTCATAAGACTTATGTTCCAGACCCCTCACCAGCTTCATTGTCCATGCCTGGACATGCTCCAGGGTCTCGATGTTTCACTTACAGCGAGAGTTCGGAACTCAACACAGTACCTAAGCTGCAGCCTTGCCAGGCCTGAGTACAGTGGGATGATCACTTCCCTGCTTCTACTGGCAACACTGTTTCTGTTACAAGCCCAGAATGCCATTGGCCTTCTTGGCCACCTGGACACACTGCTGCCTCATGTCCAACTGAGCATCAACCAACAGCCGGAGGTCCATTTCTTCCACGCAGTCTTTCAGCCACTCTGCCCCAAGCCTGTAGCACTGCCTGCAATTGTTGTGACCAAAGTCCAGGACCTGGCACTCAGACTTCATCCTGCTGGGCTCAGCCCAGATATCCAACCTGTATAGATCTTTCTGTAGGGCCTTCCTACTCCCGTGTAGATCAACACTCCCTCACAATTTGGTGTCACCTCCAAATTTCTGAGGATGCACTCAATCTCATCTGTCTCATGAAGATATTGAACAGGACAGATGATATTCTTGAACATGTGGTCTGCTTTAGTTTGTATACTCTGAATCATATTGAAATAGTAGGGCAACCAAAGTGGAATTTGCAAGAGTTTTGGAGAGTCAAATCTGTGATTTTGTTGATTTTGAGATTTAATATCACTAAGTTTAGCATTTGAGGGGAGGAACTGTTGATTTGTTAAGACAGTAATGAAAAAAATGGAAAAAGTAATATGACTTTTACCCTCTGCCCTTTTCTTCTCTTTCTTTTAGGTGGGTGGCTTATGAGAATCCTGAATTTACAGGAGAGCAATACATACTGGATAAAGGGCTATATCCCAGCATTGAGGCGTGGGGGGCAAAGAATTGTAAAATATCTTCAGTTCAACCTATTGTTATGGTAAGGAGTTGATTCTATGCTTCTTTTGCAAGTTTCTTTGAAGTACTTCTAGGTAGTCTTTTTCTATAGAATCCAGTTTATATACATTCTTGAAGCAGGGATTAATAGTAAATTTTTGCATGTGTGTTAATTTAGCACTTCTTAAAATTTGCTTTTTTCTTTTTTGTTCTCCAAATTTTTATAGGATATTGTTGGAAGTGAAATGGGTAAAGTCAAGGTAAGATATTTCTGTAAGTGCATTAAACATACTCTGTAGTATCTGTGTAACATCAGGAAATGGGATCAAGCTTTTTGTATACTGTAACACCCAGGTTTTTGCTTAGATAGTCAATTAGTCAAAGAGTGAGAGTGCTGAATGAAGAAGGAGGGCTGCTTTCTGCACCTCCTAACTAAGGCCATGGAAGTCCTGGGGAGCTGGGATTTAATATAAAGCTGACCTAAGAAGTTTTCTGGAGCCCAGGCAGGATTTTGGGTCAGAAAGTGAGCTTTTTGAGAGTATCAGAATTGTTCTGAGGACCTGGAGCCTTTGCCCATCTACGCAGAGCTTCAGTGACCAGCTAAAGTTACCTGGAATCTGTTGCAGAACCAAGAGCAATGCAAGTTAGTTGCATTCAATAGTTGTGACTTTGTTTTCAGCCTAGTTCCTTTGTTAATTGTTCTGCTAGTAGTGGTTGGGCTGAAGTGACACTGGTTTGGTCACAAATGCTGCTTTCTGAGTTGGGCTTAAAAGGTAACATTGTATTTGTCAAAGAGAAGGAAATGGCAGACTGAATTTGTCTGTTCAGTAGGTCAGCAAATTTCTATGTTAGACTATCTCCTGTGTGCAAGTACTAGAATGTTCTTTGACAGTGAGACTAATGAGGGACCTTTTTTCCTTCTTTCATAATTCTAAACCTTTTTGTCTTTTTCCCTGTAGGAAGCCATTACTTTCATTTCAGTCAAAACAGTGAATATGTCATGGTGCTGAAAACCAGGGAGAAAAGTCTTGGTTTTCTCAATTTGCATTCATAATTAGAAACATGCCTTACTGGAGTATCCAGTGTAGGAATATGTATGAACTCTGGGGGAACAGAAATCTCCAGGCTGCTTATTTTTTGCTATATGGATGAAAAAAATATTTACAGCTATAGACCTTATCCTAAGGAAACTAAGAAATAATGGCTTGTAGTCAACAGACTGTATCCTTTGTCAGCATGTTCTTCTTCGGAAAATGCTGTGCATGCCTGCACTCGTATCTCTGCTAAGAGTGAATAAAGCTGGCAGGCATGTGATAATGTGAATGACTTCTGTGTGATCAGAGTTAATTACCCTCTAACCAAATTAGCAGGTTTGCTATTTCAACTTTTTTTCTTTTTGACAAGGACACAAGACTGTGGTTTACCCTTTCATACTCTCTCATCCTCAGAACACAGTAGGAAAGAACTGACATGACTACAGCTATCGTTACAAGAGGCACATAGAGCCCATTGGCCCCAAGAATATTTGCCACACCTGTTGGCATGCTGTCTGAGTACTTTGCCAAGACTGCACCATTTATGCTCCAAGAAACAGATAGTTTTCATTTAGTGAGAAGACTGTGTATTTTTGAGATTAAATGGATTAAGAAACTAAAACGGAATGGTTTGTCACCTTTTACTAACCGTGTGCCTGTTCTATCCATTGTGTGAGGATTTATGTCTTCTCCAGCAGATAGTCAAAGTAGCTACTTCTGTCGGTGTTCTTTGAATTATTTTGTATGTTACTTAATTGTTTACAGATAGAAGTGGTTTTTGGCATTTGCAGTCCTTGTTAAAGATAGCACAGTAACAACACTGAAAATGCAACAGAAGTCTATGACTGAATTAATCTGAATATTGAATATATAGTAATGTAGTTTTCAAAGTAATGGTAATGTTGTTGATGAAGGTTATGGTATTAATTGTTTTTAAATATGTTTATGATTCTTTAAAGGTCCAGTTATTTTCAGAGCCTGAATTCAAGGGTAATTGTCAAATACTTGAAAAAAACACAAGATGCATTGATTCATTTACTGTGAAGTCTTCAAAAGTTTTAGGTGGCAGGTAAGTTATAACAAACAAGTATTGAAAAATCACTGGAATAGTAAGAGGATTTTGTTTTAAATAGCTTTCAAAGATCTAAAATGCTTTTACCTATGGGGACTTAAAAAGAACAGTGCTTTGCAGTATACACACATATGCACTGACCTTTAGCTTATCAGGACAAAACATTGTGTATGATGTTTCTGCCAGTACCTCTTACTGAAGACTCAAAAACACTACCGTCATTTCACTTTCACAGTTTTCCTAATAGACAATTTCTTCTGCTTCTTCCTTCAGCTGTATAGTGTTTGACCAAGAAGAATTCTCTGGTAACCAGTATGTGTTAGAAGAGGGAATCTATCCAGATCTGATGGCAATGGGGTGTTCATCCCAAGCAGCTGTAAAATCTTTACGAATTATAAATATAGTAAGTAAAGCAGATAAGTACACCAATGTCTCCCCGCCTTTTTTTTTCTTTTTTTTCCCTCTCCTTTTGTGGGATATGTGTACATTAGAGCAGCATTCTTCTTTTTTCTTTTCACTGCAAGAGCAGTGAAACATCCTACTTGCAGTCAGTTTTTGTACTTCTGTGTCATTTTTTGCAGAAGAGAGAACTTCACAGAAACAGCTGTCTGGCACTGCTGTTCTCAATAACAGCTTAGAAAGAACTTCTGTAAAAGTAGTTAAGGATGTGTCAGACCTTTTTATTTCCCGGTAGAAGAGATCACTTAAAGTAGGTTGAAAAATGGCAGTAGGACAGTGTGAAGTAATACTTGTACTGTGAGCACTCTTGTTTGCTCATTTAACATGAGTAAAAAACTTCCGCTAAGGAACTTTGCTTGTTATACATGCAATTATGAAACATTCTTTGTATCATCAGGGAAATGCAATTTGTGTTCATCATGAAATAATGTACCCTTCTAGGTAAAGTAAAGCAACACCCAACATTTGGAAAAATCAGACACTGTTGTTTTGTGCACTGGATACAAACCTAAACAACATTTACGTATTTTTTAACTCCTCAGTGGTCAGGAACAAGACAATCATTATGATGGATCACTTATGGAAACTGAGTATCTCTTAAAATCAAAGTAACTACTAGCAAAATGTAGTCAAGAATCCATGAACCTAATGCAGCCTTACAGAAGAGGTGGTACTCATTCTAAAAATGGAGGAGTACTTTATTGACTCTTCTCTTTGAATCTGCAACTGTGTTGCAGTCCACTATAATTTTGCTAACTTGTTAATGATGTAGCAGTTGACAAAGGGGAACTAAAATGTGTCATCCTCTTTCATGTCTCTGGAGCATTGTGATGTACAATGTAAACAAACATTTGCAGTAAGTATGTCTGCCTTCTGAACTCTTTGACTACCCTGTAGACAAATGGCATTAAAAACAACATAAGTGGTTCTAGCCGAACTTGGTGGGCGGTCTCCATGGATTAAAGTAGGCTCATTTAGGGCCTTAAATCTTATTTCACACTGGTAGGATCAACTCTCTCCTGAAAAATGCATTCCTTATGACAGAGACTCTTGTGAAAACAGGCAAATGACAATTCTATGCTTCTTGAAGTTCTTAAAACTTCTGAAAATTGTTCTTGCCCTACAATTTACCACACTTCAAATGGTGGTAATAAGCTGTGTCTGTCTGCAGGTTATGTGCTGGTGCTATCTTCTTCAGAGGCTTCTTACCTGAGGAGCAGAGAGAAATGGCTTGCTTTACTCAGTGGTTTATTAGCAAACTATAATACAAGCTTTAGAAGTTAGATGGAAATGATTATATTATACTGTTCATTTTTCATAGTTTTATGGAAGCTTGAACTTATTCTACAGGTTTCATTTGTCACTTTTGTTTTGTGGCTGGTTTTTGGCAGTGACATTCTCAATTCCTTCCCACCATTTGCTGGGCCTGCAATTTCCCTGTGATTCTTCTGTGGCATTTCTGTCGAAGAAGCACCTTTTTTTGCTTTAACATGCAAAGCTGCTGTAACTACCCAGCTTAGCTCCATTTTTGCAGAGATCCGTTTCTAAGGGACCACTAAAAACAAAACAAAACATGACATGTTTTATAAACTTGGAAGCGAAAGTTAAAAGGGCTTTTATTCATAATCTCAGTATCTTTGCTTGATTGTTCTTACTTTGCGTGCTCCAGATAGTCATTACAGATGGAAAAAAACGTTTTTCCTTCTTGAATTTGCTATGCGTTCTTTTTCCTGAACGTATTATAAATGCAAACGTGGATGTGGTTTATACTTGAATAGTCATGCTGAAAATACTTGTTTTTAATGAGCAACTCTGTGAAATAGCTATATGTAGATGTACATGAAGTCTGCTTTGTACAGTGTAATGCATGGGAAGAACTGCAAGCTAGAAAACTCTAGGATGACCTTGCACTTGTTGCTGTGGGGAATGTTTTGTATAACAATGTTGCTGCTGAATCTTAAAAAAAAAAAAAAACATTAAAAAAAATGCCCAGAGTGGAAGGTGTGGTTGAAAATTGGAGGATTTCCTTTTCTCTCTGTACTTTCTTTGTAAGTAGATTATTTCTGAACTGTTGTATGTGGCTCAGGGGTTGCTGTCTGACCTGTTTTGTATCACAGAAGGCAGGTGCAGGTCTGTAAAATGGCTGAGATACTGTATCAGAGATACTGGGAACTAATTGTGGTTCACGTCGGGCTCTTTACCCATGTTTATGCTTGATAGACTGACTTATGTTAACCTTTAAATAGTGGGATGCATGCAAACAGGAAAAATGTAGATCAGCTGCTTTACCATAATCTGGACTACTGCTGAGATGACAGTGATGCTAATGTAACATTATCACCTGGACCTTTAAACATCAAAAGGAAGGTTAAGGAAGAATTTCAGCACCATCAAGAAATTGGCTAACACCAGATTTTTCCTAACAAAAACCCAGGGAATCGTAGATACTCACTGCTGTGTGATGTGGAGCCATCTCTGTCTTGGCATGGTCTGTTTTCATGACTGAGACTGTTGTGAGTCTCTTCAGACCTTGCTTTATGTTGATACGTTTCAAGTATGCAAATGCATCTCAACAGTAAGGAGCTTTTCTGGCTGTGGCATTGGGTTTACTCAGTTGTGACAGGGAGACAGGTGAGAAAAAAATGACCCTGCCACTCCCTATCTGTGACTATCAATTGTGACACCAGGATACTAAGGTTAATTAACTTTACCCTGAGGAATTCCAAACCCTTACCTCCCAACTTCCAGGGAAGGGCCGTAATCATGAGAGGCTGTTTCCAATCCACTGCAGGTACCTGCTGCACAGAAAAGAATCCAAGGTCCATTATCCAGAAGGCATTTAAAATAGATTCTGTGATGCAGGGACTTCTATGTGGGTAGGAACCTTTTAAACCAGAAACATTTTGACAGAGTGAAGAGCCATGTGAAAAATTCAGGTGTTATTTTTTGCTTGAGTTGTGAATTTTACCTCAGAATTATGAATCTTTGCACTTTTGTCTGGTGATCCTAAGCATAATCTACTATAAAAGCTAAGGAGTGAAAGCTGTGAGGAATAAGCAATACTGACAAGACTATCGTGATTTGAAACTAGAGAAACCAGTATTATCTGCGTGTTGAGATCTGAAAATGATTGCAATGAATGGGGGTTACTGCAATGGGAGAGGGATAATGGCATTAATTAGAATGAATTTTTAATTAGAATGAAGATATGCAAGAATTGTCCACAGATTTTTGCGTGCCTTATGATAAAGAAACCTGATGTGGGCAAGAAACCCTCAAAGAAAGCACACGGGGGTCTTTTAATGATATTTTCATTTATTTCTTTTAAGTATCCTATTGCCAAGCAAAAACCTTTCTCAGGGTCTTTGAGTAGAAACAGTCAGAAAACTCTGATGTATAAAAGGGTTGCGTGAAGTAATGATGCTCACAGCCAGCATTTTGTCTTTTAACATCCTGTAAAAGTGTTCATCTTCTTTGTGCAGGAGCTGTCTGAGCCGTCCATAGCTCTTTTTGAAAAGGTGGGTTTCCAAGGAAAAAGAATTGAATTCACTACAGAAATCTTAAATCTCCAGTTCCTGGGATATAATCCTCGAATAGCTTCAGTTCAAGTCCTTGGTGGCACGTGAGTTTAAAATCACTTCTTGCATCTTAAGAATTATGTATTTATTCAACAGGAAAAAAAAAACAAAATAACAAAAACAAAAAAAAGAACACAAAACCCAGAGGTGGTAGAAACTAAGGAGAATAAAATCAGAATAACATAACATGCATACAGTGCATTAATGCACATTGTACTTAGAGAAACTTACTTTCATCCTGATTCTACGTCATCACTGAGTCACAAGGAGGTGCCCTGTGCTTTTCTGAGAAGCTGAAATGAATTTGAACACAGCTCCCAAGGAAGCAAGTCCCAACCCTCCTGCTAGTATTTTGAAAGCTAGCTTGCATAGTGATGTTAAAGCTAACTTCTGTGCTTTTGCTTCAGGTGCTGATCATAACAAATCATACAGTTCATGATCTGTGTCTTGTACCCCAAGTTTGAAATATTTTAATAAGCTTTGTATTTGTTCTTTTACCTTGGTGTTACCAACACTGATATAATGAGATCATGATACAGCCCTTTTTGGTAGTATATTATTTGTAATAATCCCTTTCACTTCAGGAATCGAGTCAGACTCTTGTTATAAATTTGTCAGTTAAATTTTAAACTGTTTTTATGCAGTTGTTTTCCCTGTGCCCAAGAAGATCATGTTAAAAAAAGAAACAAAAAACAAGTCTGTGATGTTTTAAAAACTTTCGGTATCTCAGCAGATCTGTTAAATTTGTCTTCTTCCGTTTTTCCTGGAGCTAATTTTTACCACCAGCATAGGTGGTAAACCTCAAAGTTTTCTATTTTGAAGAATCACGCTTCTTTTTTACTGTTCTTTGCATTTGAATGTCTTCTTTTGAAGAGGTAAATTCCCATTCAGGAGCACGAGAGATGCAGTTGGATAGCTCAGTATTGCCCTCAAGTGGATAGTTAATACCCGGTCTTAAGTACAAACCATTTCCCCTGTCTGGAGGAATGGGTCAAGGGATTTCCTTAGCTCACTGAACTGAAGTTTAAAATATACAGGTCATGAGAAAGGCTGTGCAGAAGGTGCGTGCTCTTTATTTTTCGAGTATCCTGAGATCTCTCATCACAGCCACAGTGTAGTTGATTTACACTTCCCATAAGGAGAAACTACATGAAGTCAAACATGGGGTTGTTTATTTGCCATGAACATGGTCACCATGATTCCAGGTAACGGAATCATGAATTATCCATTTTCAACGTACAAATCCTTTTTGGCTGTTCACTGGAATGATACAGGTTACAGTATCAAAACATCGATTTCATTATAGCAGCATCAGCTGCTAGTCTACTTCCTGGACAGGGTCACAGAATGGCTTAGGTTGGAAGGACCACTGGAGGTTATCTGTTTTTTTTGAGTGCCCCTGTCCCTACTGTCTGCCTCATTGAATGGTTTTCTGTCTACTCTCTTCTGTGACTAAGAGAGATCCATTTGTAATTCTCTTAATTTTTATGTCTGGGGATGGATATGTAATAGGCTATGAAAAAGCTCCAACATGAAGGTGAGTATACTGCTTCTGGATATACTTAGTCTACTGACAAAAAGAAGGTAATAGGAAAATATTCCTATTGAGTGTTCATGTACTGGAAATTCGCCTGTGGTTATTGGACAACCCCAACAAATCTGTGAGAAAACAACAGATTTTGCTGTGTTGCAACCTATTTCAGTATCCAGTTGTATTTCTCTGTCTGGGCTAATGGTAAAGATACAGATGTCAGGTTTGATGGGTTGCTCTGAATGTGATTGTGTAAGTATGTTTGGTCAGGTTCTAGGGGATGCTAAACATTTTCGGAATGCTACTTTCCTTTTTCCTTTCTTTCCATTCTCAGGTATTTTGGAAAGAGGAAAGATGTTCTGAAAAAAAAAAAACAACAAAAAAAAAACCTCTACCAAAATTCTGTAGATCGTTTCACCCTGTTGCAGTGCCTACTGCATTGTTTCCCTAGCAGTTCTTGCCCACATGCATCAGGCCTGTCCAAGTCAAGATGCACACCACTACTGCTTTTACAATGTAGCACACACTGCTTACGCAGCATGTTATGTATCTGCCTTCTGAAGACAGATGATACTTAAAGTTGGATTCTCCCTTTAAGACAACGAAGTCCAGTGCACACTAGTTCTGCTGACTAAATCATAACATGATTTTGAAGATTCATTAGGAAGAATCCCTCTGCTATCAGTCATTGGCTTAAATATTTAACACTACTGTTCTCCGGGATCTATTTCTGTTAAATCTGTATTATTATTATTCTAAAGCAGAATTTGGCAGCAAAAGCATTATTTATTTATGTATTTATTTATTTATTCCCCGTAGATGGATAATTTATGAGCATAGTAATTACAGGGGACGTCAGATGTTGCTGTCACCAAATGAAATTCCAGATTGGTACAAACTGAGTGGCTGCTGTCAGATAGGTTCTCTGAGACCCCTACTGCAGGTGAGGAGCTGACGTGAGGTTGTGAAGTACTGATTTATTTAGTTATGGGATGAGGCAGTGTTATACTGTTGAAAGCAATGTTAAAATCTTGTTGCGTGTCACAAGCTTCAGTGATGGCAGTTGTATAAAGAAATTGCTCTACAGATTCATTGTAATAAATATGACTTGATTTTGCTACATGGTTTTGCATTACTACTGTTTAAACTGTTCATTGTCGTACTTTAAATGACAGTATTGAAGACAGCACATAAGGATTGGTGGATAATTTTAACAACTAATGGATTTAAATACTGCATATAGATAAGTCTTATCACTAGCTTCTAAACTGCTCACTGGTTTACTGTCAGTACTATCTATGTTATTTTTGGATCAACAACAAAAAAAATTGGTCCACAAAATTGGTCATTTCAAGTAGGAGTGGTACTGTGCTGATTGATTTTTCATTCCCTCCTTCCTTGCTTACTACATATAAAAATAATTTGGAAGTCTAATGTTCTCATATTATCCTTTTGGTTTTCTTCTCAAATAGGAACCTCCTAATTTGGTCCAAATGCTGCAGCAATCCTCTGAGCCTTTGAGGTTCTTGCTGAGCTCTATTTTATTGAGGAAACAAGTTTTTATAACTCACAGATTACTTGTAACAAATGCTTACTGTCATGGAACTGCCTTTGTATAGCCTTAAGCAGAGTTAGAAATTATGTATTTTCACTGCCCTGGCCAAGAGCTTGTCTAAACAAAAGGGTGAATGTGAAACAAGCCACAGCGTGAATGTGGAGTGTAACACTTGGTGCCAGTAAAATAAGCAGCACTGTACAAGTGCACCCTTTGTCAAGAGTAGGAGCATCTACACAGAAAAGTTACTGCTGTTCTGAATTCAGCATTCTTAGCATCCTGCTGTGTGCTGATCCCAGTACCCAGGCAAGCCTTATACTACGTCTTCATACACAATGGCAGGTTCTCAAAGCTTGCCTCATCTTAGACAAGTAGGGACTTTGTAATTCAATTCTAAAACAGAAAAGTAAGATTTCTGAAAGAAAGGGATGAACCTGGTTCAGCACTGGGTAGTGACTGCTCTGAAGTTTACCAGAACAGGGTATGTTGTGCACTAGAGAGACTGTCAGTCAGAGTTCTGAGTTGGCATTTTTAATTTTATTTTTTTCCACAGAAACGTGTGTACTTCAGGCTTCGGAACAAGGAAACAGGAAAGTTCATGTCAACTGATGGAAACTTGGACAATTTGAATCTTCTCAGAATACAGGCTGCAGAAGATGTAGACTCAGATGATCAAATCTGGGTTTATCAGGATGGATTCATAAGACTGCGGGTAAGATTCAAGATCAGTGTGAATTGTTTTTTTTCCCCCTTCAATTACAGGGTTCACTGAATTCAGTTTCTGTTCTATAATCTTAATTCATTGTCTAGGTTTATTCAATTTCAGCTGTAGTGTGGTCTCTGTGGAGCTTTTGGTTGGTGTGAATTTGGTGGCTGTTGTGCTGAACTCTGGATTTTTTAGGTGTCATAGTTATATGACCACTTTTTTCTTATGTAATTGAAAATCTGAGATTTAGTTATTATATACATCTCCCCTAAAGAATAGTAGTCTTATAAACCATACAATCACAGAACTGTCTGGGTTGGAAGGGACCTTAAAGCCCACCCATTTCCAACCCAGTGCCATTGTCAGGGCTGCCAACCCCCGCTCAGCTGCCCAGGTCCCCATCCAGTCTGGCCTTGAGCACCTCCAAGGTTGGACAAACAAAAGACAAACAGCATTGGAAGATCACCATCATACTTTTAATGAGCTCCTTTTACTCTCTTGTCTTCCTTTTCCACAGGAAAAATGATTACAGAAGTATCAGGTTATATCATATTCTGCATTCAGACAACCTTAGGGATGAAATCCTACTTCCTTCTTCCCCCCTCCTCTTTCCCTACCTTGCTGGTTATTCAGTGTTTGTCCAGGTTTGTCAAGTTCAATCCCTTTTTCATGCCTCTGTACAAGTTCCCAAATGAGGTCCTACTTTTCTCACAGTTCATAAAACTAATTGTGTAAATTGTCACTGAGGTGAGCAGAGGTATTTTTCCAGTTCATAATGTTTAAGCATGAGCACTCTTAGGAAGGGATGCAGGCCAAAGAAAATTAAGTTACTTTAATACTGTTAAACAGCTTGACTGCAAAGAATCATGTGAACTTTTTTCTATAGGATTGTATAACTTCAAAAGCAGATGTTTATAACCACGTCATCTATGCTGGAGGGAAGAATCTTGCTGTTAATAAGCTAAGGCATTGTTTGAACGTGTTTACAGGACAGATGCAGTGGTAAAAGGGATTTATGCAGGCAGTGAAATGATATTCAAGCTTTTAGCTTACTGGACATCATATATGAAAGACTTTTTTCATGTCTGTCTCCCTCAGTTGTTTCGTTGCAAATTTTCATATCACAACAGCGTGGTATTATGAGAGTCTGGATAAATGCTCTCTCATTTCTCTTCCCTGTTTATGTATTTGATAGTGCAGTTTTGTTGTGCACAGAAAATACACAGCCTGTGCTGTATAGCAGTCATGTAACTCAGCAACGCCGATCTTCAGTAACGGAACTCTTATAGAGCTCTGCCATCTTTCTGTTGAATGGTAGTCAAGTCTTTGTATTTTGCACAAACAAATGGTTTTTACCACCTTTTAGAAAATTGAAGCTCATGGGTAGGTAGGTGCATGCATGTAGACACACACAGTTCACTGGAAGAATTTCTGCTTTTGTAGCTCTACGTTTAGGGCACCTTAGTGACTATGGGTCACTGTATCTTGAGGTCTGCCTGAGGTTCTTGGGGAGATGGGATGACTCAGGGAGCAGGATATTAATATCATTCCTCTCATTTGTCAGAAGCAGATACAAATTGATGAGTTTAGATTTCCTCACTCAAGATGAGTTTCTTAGAGGTGCACGAAGCAACGGACTCATGAACCTATGTGGAAGCTTTGAGTCCTCCACATCCCAGCAGTTAGATACAAAGGAGAACTAAATTGACTTACTTTGTGGTTGTATTTCAGTTCTAGGTTATGATGGTAAGAAGTACTCCTCTCTCAAAATGCCGTATTTAATAATTTAGGGCCACATCAACAATGGCAGATGAATGTTTAAACTGCCACTAAAGTAAATTCAGAACTGCAAGAAGGCTCGTGGTGATCCACTGAAAATACAATGTTCCCACAAAACAATTCATTATAATTCACCACTAATACAGCCTTAGCATTCTTTCCAAATCAGCTCAAGGTTACAGAACTAAGAACTAAATACCTTTGTGATACACTGTGACACTCAATACAGTGTGAGGCTATGTACTTTCTCAAGCTCAAAAGGTTACTGCAGAACTGGAAGAGACTGAAGAGTAACAACAAAAAGGCAGCAGAGGTGATGCATGGAAGAGACTAACTAGCCAGGACTACCCATAGTGTGGGCAAACCACCCTTAAAATAAGGCAGGAGAGCATCAAATAAAGCCAGTTGTGCATATCAAATGAATATGTTCTCTTGTTGCAGTAGTGAAGATGTGGACCTACTTGCTGCAGAAAGGTTATGATATGGAAAGGTTCAAAAGGGTTGCATTGATCTCAGTGAGTTGTGACAAATTTGCACATAAGACAGGAAACGTAGGTATTGGAGATAACCAGCTCTGCGTGGAAAAGTCTCTGGGCTAGAAACTGCTGTAGACTGAGAGAATGTATTAGGAACATTTTGCATATAGAGCAGTGTGAACATAATCTTCCATAGCATCTGTTATCAGCCATAGATAGAGGCAGGTGCTAATTGCACCTTTTGATGTGATACAACATGGCTGTTTTAATGTCCTTACTTAGTGGAGAGTGCCAGCAGAAACAGGAATGGATATAAAAATAAAAAGCTTTGAGTTTAGGGGAAAAATATATTCCTTAAGAGGAATGGAGTTCTTAGGTCCTGTTTTCACCTGCTTTCATCCCTTCTGATTAAAAAAAATAGTGGATATTAGAAGTAAGGCCTCCTGAATAATTGCTGTTGCCTTTCTGATTATATAGATGGCAGAGGATTGCTGCTTGACAATTGTTGGAAATCTTATAACGCCTGGCTCTAAACTTGGTCTGTCGTTTGAGCGGAATGAAGACAAACAGTATTGGCATATTAGTCCTGATGGCAGGATTTACAGCAAGATGAAACCCAAGCTGGTTTTAGATATCAAAGGTAAGCAAATATGTTATCTCATTACACTGCGTCTTAATTACATGGTATTTACAGTGGATAGGCACTAAACGTGCCTATAAATTAAAGATGGTGTTGCAGTTAATCTAGAATCAGAAGACCCGATGAGCTAGTCTGACCTCCTGAATTATACAGGCCCTAGGACTTAGTTGCATTTTTCCTGTACAGAGTATAGGAACCCACAGTACTGGCTTATCTTGTATTCCCAGTGTCCACTGTGTTGTAGATACCCTCAGTTAATTTTACTCAGCATTGGGTAACGTGAATATAATTATTTAAAAATGCTGAAGCTGTGTTTTTCTTTCTTACCCAGCTGCTCATTAACTTTAGTTTGTATACAGCAATTTTTCTTACATGTTAGTTGTAGATGAAATAGCCAAAGGATACTTGGAAAGCAAAGGCAGCACTGTACACTGACATGAACAGATGCAAAGTTTTTTTCATTTGTTCATTAATGACCATACCTATCTTGCAAACATGAGATTGTCATGGCAGCCTAATATGTGTGTGCATTCAATGCACGTTTTACTGCTGTTGTTGTCACAGCCAGTGTGCTTCATGAGGGTACTGTTCTTGAGTAGTCTTTGCTTTCATAATTTCATAGGTCTGAGAAAGCAGCACAGTTATTGTGATCAGCTGTTCCTACGTAACTGCATTTTTTGGAGGGAATAATCATTTTTGTAGCTGTTGATTTCTTTCTAGCAGTTTTAAAATTTATTTTGGGTTGATGATGTGCCTTTAATTCCAAAACAAAACCACCAAAAAAAAAAAAAAAAACCCAGAAAATTATCAGTCACCAGTCAGCACTTTGGGACTAAAAAGGACAGGCAGAACTGTGAGACAAGGGCTATGTAATGTCTGACTGTGATACAGTGTTGGTGTAAATATTCATAAGTTCTTTTTACTGCCCTATAAAGTTGGCAATGATTAATGTAAAAGTTACTGAAAAGACTCTGGTTCAAAGGACAGTCCTAATTCACAATGGCTCTGCATACATTTTTTTTTTCCTGAAGTCAGTTCTAAGTCGCACCAAAAAGCAGAGTCCTGCCACACCCACATGACTTCAGTGAATCACGTTAAAAGCACATCACATATTTTGCACTTAAAATGGATTAACTTCGTAATGGATAACTCGGGTGACAAAAGTACAGGCCCATTCTGTAGGTACATTTATTTGAGAAAGCAGAGGAGGAACATGATCTCTTTTCTGCCAGTTCTGCTGATCCGGTCTTGCTCACTAATGGAGCTGTAATGAATTCTTCGGTGAATGACCGTGGCTGTTCGGCTGCGAAATGCCAATGCCACCCAGTGGATACTCGGCGCGGTGCAGCATCTTGCCTAGGGCACGGCTCTTACCATAGCAAATAGCGCCGGGTTCCACCGAAAGAAACCTGATCTTTTCCCATTGTTACATTTGTATTTTACCGAATACTGCTTACAGCGTACTTCCTGCCCAGCAGTGGTAACTGAGAGATGTAGCCAACGTTATTTTTTTGTACCTGCAGGTTAAAGCTTTTTCCTGTGGGTCTGTTACTTCTCCCCCAGATTTCCTTCTCTGAAGAACTTCGCCAGTATTCATGTTGTGTATCTCTATTGCTTCGTAATCATCCACTGGTGATGGGGGAGTTGTGAATTGTGTTGGCACAGGCTGCCCAGGGAGGTGTTGGAGTCACCGTCTTAGCGGTCTTTGCAACTTTAACGATTTTGATTCTCAGAGACTCTTTCTGTTTTGGGATAGTGGTACCAACAAGCCAACCCCAGGTCTCTAAGCAGAGATCAGCTGAGGTGGCATTTTCCTTAGTACAAAAGAGCTGCTGTTAAACACGTGTGACCACGTAGGGCTCCAAGTACCTGGCCTGTTTATTTCTAGGATCTGTTAAGAGTCTGTATTAGAACACTCACAGGAGGCTTTCAGCTGCTGCACATGTCTTTTCCTATAAGGAGGCTGAACATTGGTCGTGTTCTGTGTACAGCAACCTGTGATGCAGCTGGGCAAAGCATGAGGTGACAGTGGTGAACAATAAAGGAGACCCAACCTCATCCCCTGGATTGTTCTAATTTTTGTTTTTTTGTGTGGTCTTGCTCCTGTTGTCTGCTAATAGCAGGACCTCTTTCACAATGTAAACATTTTCATTAGAACAAAGTGACAACCATTGGAGGGAAACTGACCGGTTACCTTTGACTTCTAGGAGGTGGCAGTCTTAAAGGAGTCAGACATGGGTGTATTACAGTGTTTTCTTTCTTCTCCATCCAAGCAGAAAAGGCTGAAGTGCAGAATTACTGAAGGGGGTGGAGAAGAGCAGGCACACGTGTTTCAAAAGAAATTCCAAAAGCGGGTGGTGATGAAAGTGGATGTCATTTGTATTTTCAGTGCCTCAGGAGAAGGAAAAACCATCAAATCAGCACTTACACTCTAGAGTAGCCCTGAAACCCAGAACACAATCTGCCTCTTAGCTCAGAGCTAATCATCTCTACACTTTGCATTTTTCTTTACAGGGGGCACACAGTATGACCGTGATCACGTTGTTGTCAACACAGTCAGCGAAGAAAAGTTAACACAGTGTTGGGAACCACTGGTTGTGTAATTCCGAATGAGAAAGGTGATGTCTGAATTGAATTGGGCACTGTTCTGGACACTAGAATTGGCACTGCCGGCTTTGAAGGATGCAAGATCAACATCAGGAGCTCTGTCTTACCAGCTTTACAAACAACAAGCAACAGAATGATTTCATATCTCTTTACTGGACATTAATTATCCCTGTGAAAGCTTGGGTAGCTCTCAACTTTTTTTTAAATCACTGCAACTCTGAGACAGAGAATGGTAGCACGCTTCAGACTAGCAGGGAAGAACCAGAGGTGGGAGAGGCCCCAGAGTTACAATCATGTCAGTGAGTACTTAATCCGGAACAGTCAGGAAGTATAATTTTAAATTATTTTTAAAGGGTTTGTTGTGTTTTGGGTCTTTTTTAAACTAAGGGCTAAAATAATTAAAGCTTATTTTATAAAGGACAGGAGTGCAATGTGTATACGGAATAGCAATTCAGGCCTACTGGCTGATAGCATAGAGGAATATTCACTACTGAAAATTTAATATATTTGTCTCACTGTAACAAATGTATGTTTACTGAAAGCTTAAGACCACTAGCAAACAGCAGATCCAAGCAATGTTTAACAGGTGGTTTCAAATGTAGTTAGTATGCTAAAGTAGTAAGTCCTAAATTAAGAAGAAAAATAATCTAGATTTTCTCATATAGGGAGAGGATATATATGAGTAGATGGTGGTTAGAAAAAGAGAGGGTTGACAAAAGAATTTATCAGAATGTGAAGAACTTGCCTGCCCATTTCCTAAGCTGCCTAATAGTTTGGTTACATGTATTTTACTTCTTTGCCAAGTCAGGTTGTATCTTTTAAAATAGCTCCAGTAAGTACAGTCTTCCTGAACTCTACATTCATTTTCTATATATATATATAAAAGAATTCTTAAAGAAACCATCAATAATCATGACTGCAAAAGCATCTAAGCACAGTGGTTACCAGGCTTTTTAGCCGCCAACTTTTGACCTATGCTCTGGCTTGCTATGGGGAATGCCAGACTCCTGGGCTTCTGGGTGGTGCTGCAGAGTGATGGCAGTGATGTGCTGCTGCTTGCTCCCAGTTTCTGCTGGGAAGCAGAATGAATACAAAGGCACTCCCCACTCAAAGCAAGCCCTGCAGGTTGAGTAAAGGATGTGTCGCACATGAGACACATGCAGTGACTCCTGGACATTTATTCTGTTACCCTCCTCTGAACCTTAGTTTTATGGAAAAGAAAACTTACTTTTGGCAGAAAAGTAAAATATGGAACAAAAAAAAACCCTTTTGTACTATGCTGCTGTGTTTTGTTCTGGCTTAGCTCAGTGTTCCAACATGCTGCTCCTAGGAGCACCCAGACCTTTGTCTTGCACAGTAAGTCTGTTCAAAAGTTAACAGTTTCATTAGTATTGTGTTGCCTCAAAGGACACTGGTGCTTGCGTTGTCACCACCCTAGAGGAAGTGCCTTACTAATTTTCTTCCTGTACAGAAGTACTGAAGTTTTGTTGCTCTGAAATGTGCTGCTTTTAGTTCTTCATAGAAAATACGTTGTTACTTGTTCCAAGCAGTGGTACTTTGTTATACCAATGTGCTCTTGCTATATATAATATAGCATTTCACAAATAAATTTAAGTTAGGTAACAACTTATTGAAATTATTTGACAGTTCTGCTTCTAACTTAAAAAAATGTCACCTTCCTAGCTTGTGATTTTCTCTGGCACTAATTCCTCTGCTACAGCTGCAGGCTCTGAGGAAGGGGTGCTTCTCCTGTACGAACAGGTGCTCAGTGCACAGGGGTCTGCATTATCACATGGCTGCTGCTTCTGCACCCAGTAATGCACTGTGTGATGTGGTTTTTCCATGGCCATGGCTGCACTACAGGAACTGTGCAGCTCTCAATTAGGAGGTTACCACTTTCCTTTGATCTGCCTGCACAGCAGCAGGTAAGTAATTCGCATGTGTCTGTGACATGATGGTAGTGTTAAAAACAGACCAACAGATTCAAACACTTCAACAGCACTGGCTGAGATAGGGGGCAGTTTCCCTGATCACTGCCAAAATCATGTCTGGCTGTCCTGCATGAACACTACAGTCAGCTGAACTGGTATCACAAGTGAGGCAATCAGAATAATTGTCACTTACAGACTGATTTTATGTTCTTTCCATGCTTCTACTCAGATCAGTTATGCCATGAGAGATGTGGTCATGGTACATCAAACTTGAAGTATAGTCTTGAGATAACAGTGCAACCATTTCATACAGGAGAAATTTACAAGTTCGGAGAAGGAACCAGACTGAATTGTTACATATATATGTATATATATATATACACACACACACATACATATACAAATAAAGGCAAACAGAACTGAGGAAAGGAGAAAAGGATGGCAGGGGTTCTATATGGACAGTCAGATGATAGTGTCTCACCATTGTGGTATTTAGCTAGAACCACCCAGAAAACGAAAGCACCAAACTGAAAATGCTGCCACGCTTCTCAGGTCCTAAAAGTGAGACATGTCCTGCAGAAGTCACAGCTACATTTGTAAGATGGTTTTCATTTAGAAATACCTGAAGAGACATTAGTATTTCTTATATATATATATCAACAGTTCATATCAGGCAGTATATGAAAGGAACCAAAGAGGCTTTTCTCAAGCAAAACAACTTTTTAAACGATTCATTTTTTAAGGGCTTTGTAAGGAGCAGCAGTTGCTACATACCAGTTCAGATTCAAGTGTATTTTACCAGTTAAGCGTGTGACTGAAGGCACAACAACCATTAGAGTTGCTTTATTTTTTATTAGTGACATCAATCACTGTTTTTCCACGTGCGTGTCCTCCTTCTAGTTTCAGAAAGGCCTTTGGAACTTCAGAAAAAGGGAAGACTTGTTCAATAACGGGCTGAATCTGCAGAATAAAATGTCACTGCATTAGGAATAAAATGACATGGTTTTAGCACCTTCACAGTGTTTAAAGAAAGGAAAAGAGTTTTTAATAGTACTTAGGGCAGAAGTTGCTCAATGCAGCCACCACCTTTTAATGTGTTTTCAGGTACTCTTCTGCATGCAGGAGAAGAGTTTCTGCTGCTTTCTCCTATGTTTTGAAATATCTTTAGTAGCACAGCTCAGAGCCCTAGCCCACAACTAAAAAAAACATGGTGCAAGGCTGTAAACTCCCATGTGTCTGTATGGTTTTCTTGTTAAACCAAGAACCTTTCATGAGGTTATATGTTTCAAGATGCTTATGAATCTAGTGCCCATCTGCATCAGTGTGTGTGCCTCAGTATCTTCTGAAGAGCTACAAATTAAGAACAAATAGAAAGTACTCTGTTGCTGAATCATTTGGATACACTTGAGAACTCAGCCACTGTGTATTCCTGCTGGCATAGATCATTAAGCCTGGCTTGCATCCACTGCTATTTTGGCATTAATTTTGTAGAGTAGCCTTCTGGATTGTTTTAGAGCAGTCTTTAATAATGAAGGTGAAACTACCAATTCACTGTGCCCATCAGTGACTAAGGAGCCAGAAAACCTTACCAGCATTTTCTTCAGCTACTGCAGTACCCCAGTGGAGGGAGATGAAATCCCAGCTGCTTCTGAAAATTACTTTTCACTGTGTTCTGAGTCACCCTTCCAGCAGCAATGGAAAGCCCTGTATGCACAACTGCTGCCCACAGGAGCTGCCAGAGCCCTGACCCTGAGGCAGGGCTCTTACCTCATATCCCCTCCTGTCAGCCCACTGCACACTCTTCCTTTGCTGAACTGATCCTGCTCCTCTTAGCTGAGGACATTAGCAACAGATGAGTGTGCAGCCAGCTCATTCGGTAATGTTAAGTACCAAAGATCCAAATGCTCTTTTTATTGTGCTAGAAAAAGTCCTTGTTACTCACATCACTGAAAAATATCTTCAGGCCTTTTCCCTGCAGATACCAGCATGCTCACTTACTTATCTTGCTTAGTGTTCCTAGAACTGGGAACAGCTTTCTCAGTAGGACACGTGCTTTGCTAGGAAAGGAAAATGAGACAACCAGTGTGCCAGTGTCAGAGCACTGCCCTCTCTCAGCAGCCTTTCTTTTACCAGAAGGTGGGGGAACCTACTCAGACAGCTGCTCAGAACACAGCACTGCCAAGGAAAGGTTTCTCACAAGCACACCCTTCCCAAGCTGGGTTCTAGGCACCCAGCACCCTCCCCAAAAGCACAACTGCAATCCAGAAGATTTTCTATGCTCACATAAACATGCTCTTCTCCTTTATCCTTATTACCTTCAAGTCCAATTATTGTACTAGAGTAACTGCTTTTTTGGTTTTTAACGCTATTCTAAGATATCAGTAATCAAACTGTTACACTGCAGTGTCTCTTATTTTTGTTTCTAGGGCTCTCCCTCCTTTTATTTTGTCAATGCATGCCTAGCATAATAATGTCTGAGTACTGATGGCAGAAAAGTAGGCAGAACTGAATTCCTTCCATGAACTTGCAGCTGGCTCCTGAAGAAAGCAGTTGTGCCAATAAATGCACTATATGCCTTCAATCTGCCACAGCAATCTCTGCAGCCAGACCCCTAGCAAAGGAAGGAGTAAAAAGCTACAGAAGGGACAGAAAGATGCTGTTTAACACTGCTACTCAACCAGGGAATAAATGTAGGTCATAACTAAGTTCAAGTAAAAATCATGTTTAACACAGAATGGAAACATCATCTTGAGCATCAGCAGTTGGGGGTGTGGCCTCAAAATTACTTGCATGAGATGCCTGTGGGTAAAGCAAGCATCCGAGTCACAGCTGCTGTGACAATCAGCAGGATGGATGTCACTGTTCAGAAGACCAATCCTTGCTTTCATAGCAGAAGCCTTCAAAAACAAAACAATCCAGTAACCCTGCTGAGCCAGGCACACGTGCAGTGCCTGTACAAGCAGTGACTGCTAATGGAAGCAGCAGCAATGTGCTTCAGTTCAGAAAAGTAGGAATATGGAATGCATGGGCACTGCTGACCCACACAGAGCCAAGGGGCTGGGAAGAGGGAAATGGATCACAGGAAGGACACAGTTCAGCAGCATGGTGCTGCAAGGCACAGGGCTGCCAGGAGTTTGCTTCACACACATGCAGTAATTGAGCAAAAAGAACCCCCTTGAGCTTACAGAGCTACCTGCAGCCCTGTACTGTGCACTGCAGCTTGCAGCCCTGACAGAACTCTCCTTTCGGTGGAGTTCAAAGCATCACATCTATCAAGTGGTGACACAGGGATTCAGAGGAGCCCCGAATTCAGCCCACGGTTCAAAACACTAAGTACTGCAACCATCAGGCACCGAAAGCCCATCTGCTACATTGATGTAACCTCTAGTTCAATTTAAATGCTGGCTTCAGGCAACGCTATAGAGAGACATGAATACCGAACTGATGATCCCGACAATCTAGAGCATTAAATGTTTTAGCTGGCTGGCTGCTCAGCCCCATTGTTTGAATAACCCCAAAAGGGCTGACCACATCGCAGCACAGTGATTCACTCAGCCTTTACCATAATCCACTGACTAAGATAAAATTTCTTCCTGTGAACAGACAAACAAGCAGGGAAACGTCTGCTGTTTGTTGAATGTGTGATAAAAAAAAAAAAAAAGAGAGATTAACTTGGATAATACAAACACTGCCTATTTACAGCCACATATCAGTTCCTTGCCAGAGGACACCTATTTGTTCAGGGAAAAGGGATTAAACTAAAGTCTGAGAGAGAAAGGATTACACACACCTGCAATGAAATGTTGATCTGAAAACAGACAGGCTGAAAGGTGTTTTCTTCCTCTCTGTTCTCTCTGATGCAGCACATACCTCAGAAACCAAATCTCAGGTCTCTTGAAATGAACTTTGTGTTTCAAAAACTGAAAGAGCAGCAGGTCCTGTAAGTTTGTAGCTGCTTCCTGCCACTGGAGGGACTACAGCCTACCAAACCTCAGAGATCCACAGAGCAACCTTAGCTCAAAAAGAGAGTTTTCTCATGCCAAGGCTGCTGACAGTGTATTGGCTCTTCCCCAGGCTCCTGAAGGGTGGCTGTGTGCACACCACAGGGCAGTCCAGCTTTGCAGTGCCTACCCCCCAGCTGCTGTTTCCTCATACACAAGAGTTACATCTTGGCTGAGTCTGGGCACAGCTCATGCACACGCTCTGCACAGGGCACTTCCACGTGCACGCAGAGAGTTGTGACGTGCTCCGACAGACCTCAGCATCCTCAGCTGCCTTCTTTAATGAGAAAGACCAGCGTGCCATTTAGACTTAGCTGAGCTGTTGAAGGCACAACTACGGTGCCAAGATGCAGTGTATGAGCCAAGGCACAAATGCAGGGCTTGATGCTCTGAGCTTTGGCCTTCAGTGAGTATCCCTTCAATGTCAATAAAAGACTTGAACAGAAATCACTACAAAGTACAGCCTCCATCCCATAACTAAACACACAGTTATCTATTCAGTACTTCATTGTCATCTCATAGAGAAAAATGCCTACTCCCATGGTCCTCTTACAACAGTTGTGTTACCAGACGCTCCTTATTAAGTTTTTCAAGCCAAGAATATCAAACGTGTAACAGCAGCTCACAGTAACTCCTAAGTATCAACTACAATTATTAAAATGCTAGAAGATAAATTCCAATTAAGCAAGCTATGCTTCAGAGTGTAGAAGAGGTTTAAAAATCTCATGTTCCTTAATTGGCCTTGGCAGCAGCTTCTACAGAACACAATAAGGAGCAATATAAAACTGAAACAGGCCCAGAGGGGCAGCTTGTGCCAGACTAGCCCAAGTTTAGATCAGCAGAAGCGAGGAAGAAGATCCTGGGTTCAGTTACTACTGAGCTGTGCTGAGAAGCTATTAAAGTGAAATGTAACTCTGTCTTCAAGAATTCTCTAGCAGCCATGTTCATGGTGGCTGTTCTGCTGGTTTTGCTGGTGATTATGCTGATCCAGGCCAACACCACCAAGTCAGCAAGACAGAACAGACTTTACTACAGTTGTATGAAACATCTGAAAGCATATTACGTATTCTACAAATAGTATAAAAATATCTTTGCCCGACCTGCATCTTCTGTCTCTCCAAATTCAACTCAGGCAAGAGCTGTCTTCTTGATCCTACACTTGCCTGTTGTGCTGGACACGGTTCCCTGCTATGCCAGGAGACCAGTGGTAACTTGCTATAGAATGTGCAGTCATACAGGGCTCAGGCAGAGCATTTGATTAAATACCAGATATCTGCTGAAAGTTTTCCAGACCTTACTATGGCTGATGTGAGCTAACACACTCAAATACTATTTCTCCATTTCCCAAGATTTCCTTTTGTCTTCTTCAGGTATTTCATGACATAATCACACAGCTTTCATAAAGAGTCTTATCACTTGTAAGAAGAGATGCAGATGCATTTTAATAAAAATCACTATATTTTTGTTGGCCATAATTAAAGAGGTTCCTTCTTAAAGTGGCGGAAGGACCCATTAGCCTTTGGCATCCCCTCCTTGATTAATATTTCTGGGCTCTAGCCAACCAACCTGGCAAGCAAAAGCACTGCAACAAAAAAAATTCTAAATTAATGAAAAAGGTACAAGCTTTGCAGCTTCACGTGGGTGTATGGGAACTGTTGAATAACAGCCTGAACCACTGATTGATCACCTGAGGCAAGCACTGAGTCAGCCACAGGAGCACAGCAGCACAGCACACAGGTGAAGGCAATGCACCTGTGTGACCAAAAGGTGGAGTCTGACTCCACCTCTCCCAGACTGCTTTTAAGGGCTGACCACCACTGAGGAAGGATCTCGTTCTGGAGATTGATCCTCTGGAGTTTTCTCCTGTGAATGTAGGACATGGGTGAACATTTTCCTTTATTCTGATTGTCCCTTTACATTATGATAATCTTTCTAACTATAACATCTGTAAAATGTCTCAGCCACAATACTTTTTGGCGTTATTTATTCCGTTGACCATACAGCGGGGAAGGAAGGTCATCAGAATGAGCACGTTCAGCAAAACAGGACCAAAGAACAGTGAGCATCCCATCCTTCAATCTGGTAAAGCAGACCACTCAATCCAACACAACTTATCTCTGTAGCAACAAGTTCACACAACACTGCACAGAAGTTCCACAGGTTATGGATATGCCATTGCTTTTCCTGTGCATATCTGTGCTGCAATGTTTATCTAGGAAGGAAACAATACAAAAGAATGCTCTTTTCATTTCTCTATCTGAGACTCTACTGCTTCCTTTAGCCTTACTTTTCTGAAATCAGTTTTTGCCCACCTGGTGCTACTTTGCTCTGAGGAAAGTACTGAGCCACCAAAACACTGCACGCGTAAACCTACAGTGTGTTTAAAAGACACTTTAATTAAAACAAAATTTTCAAACTTCTGCAGTGTTGTATGTTAACCCACACCCTGTCACGGTCCAGCAAAAGCACTCAACATACTTGGCACTTCCCCTTATGACTCTATCGAGTCTCAAGCCAGCCTTCATCCACCAGGCTTTATAAAGGCAAAGTAAGTGCTCAATTATAACTGCAGAAATTCATAGAAAAACTACATGAGGTTGATAAACTAAAAAGTTAAGCAAAAATAAATAAATCAAAACTATCAATGTAAAACCCATAACATAAACAGCAATACATCAAACTAATTCCTCACAAGCTGTTCCATGGCAATGCTGCCAGCAGAGACCAGCAATGATGTTTCAGCAACCAGTATGCCAGAAAATCTATGTTCTGAACCAAAGACTTTATTGATTTCAGTTGTCTTTAACTGAGAACCTTGTAATTCAAAATGAATGCTCTGCCATGGAAGAGATCCCTTGCTTCTGACACGCACTTTGTCTATTATTTGGTGGAGGCTGTGTTAAGCCAACCCTCACTGCCTTGTAATTAACTGGCCGAGCTGAACCCACAACAGGGACATCCCAGCAGTTTATAAAGTAGCAAGTATTTCTAAAATTTGACAATGAAATGCTCAGTTTTCTCCATGCCCACCACTGCCGCAGCAGCCTCCCAGCTCATCAGTCTCTTGGCAAAATGTTCTGCTGCAAAGCACAGAAAACAGCTCATAAGCTGAAAATGATTTTATGATCCCCAGAACTGAGCTGATGTGCGATTACAAAGAGAACATTATTCTCCTTTTTTGACCAACCAGTTTATCAAATTCTTTCCTCCTTCTCCCTGTTAAAAAAGGGCTGTTCAAAGAACTCATCCTCGTAGCTGGTATTTTGCAAATCCATTTCTTGATGCAAAGGTCATCTGTATAAAAACCAAGTACCTTTCAACAGTATATCCTGCTTTGTCCCTGTTCATCCACTAAAGGAAGAGGACTCCTCTTGCTTTCCCAAAGGAAGATGATGGAACACAACAGAACTAAAGATCTGTGTTGGTGCAAAAGAACTACAGAAAAATAACCTGACAAAAAGATCTGATTTGTACGCTCTTCAAAGCTTCACTTACTATAACATCATCTCTTTAACTCATCAGCTCTTTTGAATTTCATTCATGTAAATCCACCTTCAAGACTTATGCTATCCTAAAATATACCCCTTTTTCAGTAGCTCTCCAATTCATACATTGCACAGTCCCAAGTTGTTTGCAACAGAAAATTCAATGAAATTTCAAAATATCCACAATCTGCAATACTCAAATCTGTACTCAATCAAAACTAAGTTCAACCACACAAATTCACTTCACTACCTTTCTCTAGCCTTCTCCCTACACACTTCAGTAGTCCTTTTTCTCCCTAAAAATTCTCATTTACTGCACTCCAACTAAAACACAAACATTTATTGGAAGGAGTATACAATAATTTACCATAGTATCTCTCTCTCTTCCCCTTTTTCCAAATACCTACACTTCTGAATGGATGATCTACTCTTGTGTCTTGACAACAAAACTCAGTCTTACTAACAGCTGTATATACAGATCACACCTGGGACATACAAGAGTGTTGACAGTATTTCACAAAGAAGAGCACAATACTGGTATGATGATGACTGTGCAGATATACAGTGTGTCATTATGACCTGGTCTTGTCGATACAGAACTAAGAAGGAAAAAAAACCCCAAAACAACAAATAAACATCTTTATCCTCATGATCATCTTACAACGAAAAGTACACTGGGACATTCATGTACATGTGACGTACATTTTAAAAGGCATTATAACTCACCTGTCCAGATTATTACACAGATGAATACTTAATAAGCCCCATCTCTATTGTATAAACAGACATTTTCCTAAAGGCTTTCATAAGCATATTCTGCATTTCTGTTTTCCATACAAGGTAGGAGCAGAACACAAAACAAGCTGTGACCAGCTAAGGGTCAGGACAAATAGTACGAACAAAGACAAGGACATTTCTATTTCTTACTCAGTTGTAATACAGTTATGTGATTGGATGAACTCATAGGATGAGAAGCATCTTCCAGGGGTTTTTTTCTAGACTGTAAAATAAGGCATAAAGCACTGCACACTGTGCAACGTGGAGTGGCGTAAAACCAAGCAAGATCACCATTCACCACAGCTTATTTCCTTCTATGGCCTTTGTTAATGAGTAGATAACCTTTTAGGAAACAGACTCTCCACGGGCTGTATCAGCAGCACCCCACTCACAACACAGGAGTGGCCAAATTTAGGAAGATTCTTATTCTCAGCAGCAGTGCTGGAAAAGCAAATAGAAGCAAGCAGATACTACGATACGAATTTTTACATTACATAAAGAGTAAAGGCAATCCAAACTCAAACTGTCCTTGAGAGCATTAGATTGTTCTAAGTATGCACAGAGTTTGAGTGCAAGGTGGTCTGGCAGCTTGTTTACCAGAACATGAGCTACCAGGGCATACTCCTCTGCTTAGGCACCATGCAAAAAGATGAACAGCAATTCAGCCCATATTCTGTGCTCTGAAAATTCTACCAGTGTGAAGTTCCCCAGAAGAGAATGCACCAGGATCCACAGCACCACATATCCAATACACAAACAGGTGGCCGACCTCTCAACCTCACACAGATTTTGTGACAAGTTCATGAGCCTGAAAAGATCCATGCTTTGGGTACTCTGAGACTCCCCAAAAGCTTATGAACACTACAAGATTTCAGGTCACTGTGCTGAATCATCACTAACATTATACTCTGAAGCACTGAAATACCCAGACATCAGTCTGCCAATGCAGATCACGCACGGCCTGCAATGAGCCGAATATCCTCGTTCTGTGCACATGACGTGCAGGACTCCTGAACATCTGTGCCAGGGCCGTGTTCACACTGACCAAATGAACCAAACAAGGCCTCCAAAAGCTTATCACTTTCAACATCAGAGTTTACGCTGAATGATTCCCGCTGGCCAAGAACCAAATCACCAGGCACTCTTTCCTCACAGCTTATTACATTTGTGTTTTTTAAAAGGGGTAGGATGAAGAGGGAGAAAGCAGAACAGCCTTAAACATTATAAATACCTAAACTCGATGCCAAAGGCAGAAGTTAGAAATCAGATCAAATCAGTTGTTAACTACTCTCCCCCGCCACAACTCGTAACACTACATTACTTAATTGCCAATTACACCATTTTTGAGTCAAAGTAGCAGCTCTTTCAGCACAAAAACCTAAATAACCATTGCTGACGTACCTTTCCTGAGTCAACTAGTTCTGCTATTTCATCCAGACTTGGGCCACTTGGCATAAAGAAGGCCCACCGATAATGGACTCCTTTAAAGAGGTGCTGCAAGAAAGATCACAAATATATTTAAAAAATAATGAGAGGAAACTGAAATGGGGACTGAAAGTAAGAACAGAAGCATCAGAGAAACAATGTAATGGAAAAAAATATGGACATTATTTGCTAGTGTCTAAAAAAAAAAAAAAAAAAGGTACCTAAGCACATGGATTAAATGTACAGACAGGGATGCTGTATTACCACAATGGGATCAGTGAGAATTTTGTGTCCAGTTGCAAAAGTCAGCTAGCTGAGAAAAACAACCACCTTGTCTCTGCAGCTAGAAATAGCATTATTTCTTATGTAAGAGAGAAATGGCGCTGTATGTTTGTACACATTCACAAAGAGGGTGAAATAAATCTACCTATATGGCATTTAGAACTTTCCACCTCAGTGTCAGTGATTAAATTTTCCACCATCATATCTGCCAAAGTCATCACCATCTGATGACAGATGGCAGCTCACACAGAAAGCACTTCAGGAGATCACACAAGCACAAGAGCACTTCCTTTGAGAAAGTTGTTATAGGCACAAGCCTTCATTTGCCAAAACCAGCTGACTTTTAATGCGTGCCATACAATGCTCTCCATCATGAAAACATGCAAACTGAGAAACCATATTACGTGACTTCTTTCCAGGCTTTTGTTTTTGAGATTTCCTTTGAAAACACTGGTACTGGACCTAGAATCTCTCAGCCTCATCACAGGAATACTGCGGAAACGACTTGAAAAGCAACAATTTGGATAGCAAGTACACGTGTTGAGAGAAGAACAAATTCAAAAAAGCCTCACTGAACTGACCACAGGGAGAATGCTTTAAACTAGAAAAATCAGTATCATCATCCATGCACAGGAATGTGGAAGAGATGAAAGACTTTCTAGCCACTCTCAACAACTTTTACTACTCCATGGTGCTGGTAGAGGATGAAGAGAACCAGTAGCAGAACAGTGTTTTGAGAGAAACCCTGACCAGCCTGAGGCAAGCAGTAAAATTACCCTTACTTCAACAAGGCACGGATTTCAAAGGACTAACTGTCAGCAGGACTCACTAGGAGGCCACATGGAAAAGGGAACACACAAGAAGGAGTCAAGACTACAAAGCACCCTAGACTACCATGCATATATATTATATACATATATATAATACATATACACAAACACACACACACACACACGAGTAGTGCCTAAGCTACAAAGGAAGCCATGAGGATACAGCACAACATTCAAGAATAGAGGATCTTGTGGAATACCTTTATGGTTTTGGAGCCTATCGTGACTCCTGTTTGCAACATGCCATCAGCCACTCCGAGTTTGTCCACATTGATCAAGAAAGGTGTCACTAAGGTGACGTATGTTGCTCCCGACCATTTCTTCAGGAGATCTAGTGCCCACTTCTCGGTGGATCCACCGACATTATCAAGGATGAAATCGAATCTGGAGACACGTAAAGAATAGGCTCAAAGTCACAGTACAGGGAAAATAATCGTAAATGAATTAATATATGAAATTGGTCGTAGTTCACATTTCTATTTCAATGTAGCAACACATTAAAATAATCTGTCTGCACGTCAGTAGCAAGCAAACCCCAAGACTTCAACTAAATCCCAGTTTTACTGTGGAAAGGGAGTTAAAATTACAGGCTACTGTCCATTCAGTGCAGAGCAGACAGAGGCTGTTTCAATAATTAAACAGCCCCTAACTCCAAAAAGCAGACTCGCAGATGGACAATTACATTCCCTGTTTGCTTGAAGCTCTCTAGAACTTTCTCTCTTCATCCCTCCAACTGAAATTACTGAAACATTGTTGAGGTCTCCTCCTGGCATTCAACAGAATACTACATGTGTCTCTGGTCTGAACTCCTGCCCTGACTAGGAACATCTCCTGCACGCACTGTATTCATATGGAAGCCAGTTCCAATGGCCAAAGTTATATAAACAAATTAATGACATTTTATTGTTACTAACAGCTCTTTTCTCTGCATCTCCTTGTTTGAATTAGGGCTCCACAATGCAAAGGGTCTAAAACCATTTCTTCACATTATGGTTATATGGAACCACTGGCAACAAGCCACGGTTTTAGCATTCATTCATTCTTATTATCCCAGCATAGGAACCTGAAAAGGCTGAACATGGCAACTGGGAGCTCCTGCACCTATTCTTTTAGAAACACAGCCCATTCTCTGCTGCAAATTTCCAGCAATCTCCAGATAGGAACAAATGCACTACAGATTATATAAATAGATAACAGATTATATAAATGTATATACTTCATCTAATGAATCCATAAACAAAAGGAAAAATGCTTCATGTAAATAACTGGAAAAGTTCTTATCGCTGGAAAGAGTTTTCCTGACTGTCTTCCAAGGGTGTGATTTCATGTTATAGTTGAGTGAACCTAACAGCTATCAACAAAACAGGAATTAATGCACTGAAAACTAATGGTGCAAAAAAGAATAGCTCACTATGGAGTCTGAAGAATCAGTGCAGCTGAAAAGAGAGGGGGCTACAGGATCCTTCCTCTCTGTGTACATGACTGATGGGCTTAGCCACATCACAAAACTGTACTCTCTCTAATAAAGGTTCACAGTTCCTAAAAATGGTTGTTTGCTACAATGGATGTTTAGGATTTAATCGCAAATTTAGCACTGCTTGCAAACTGCTAGTTTTTGTATATTCTGATCAAACAGACAGCACCAACACCCTAACAACTGATCCCAGGCCTGCTAGCAATGACACCGCAGTAAAAAGGTACATGCCTCCTTTCTTAGGCACGTTGAAAGTGCGAGCTTGTCTCCACAAACCCAATTAAGTGGCTTGACCTTACAATGAAATCTGTGCTTGCAATACTCACTTGGCAAACTGCGTTCAAAAAAGGACCGGGATGAATTTGCTTTTGAAAGTAAGGCTTTAGAAGTGGGTAAAAAAAACAAACAAACAGAAAAGAGGGAGTTCTGACAGACTGTAGCCCAGAATCAAAAGGCAGAAGGACTGATGGACAACTCCTTCATCTTAGTATTAAGCAACACAAACACGTACGAGGGTAAGGTTTTAAGCTGCTGTTCCAAATTTCCAGATTTGTAATCAATCACATCATCTGCTCCAAGCTTTTTCATCAGTGTGCTAGCATCATGGGAACAAACTGCTGTCACATGAGCACCCCAGGCCTTCACAAGCTAAAAGCAGGAAAAAAAGAAAAAAACAAGGCAAAGGTTTAAAAAAAGGTTTAAAATTTAGTGAGAAATACTTAAAAAGAAAAAAAAACATTATTGTACTACACAAGGTAATGTATCACATGTCAAACAATGGTTAGAACTTGCTGATATTTAAGGCAAATGGGAGAGGACAGAGTTGGGGTAGGCAAGGAAGGATTTTTTATGCAATTTGCAAATACTAGCTCTCAGGATAAGACTTAAATAAAATACTCAGATTGCCTTCTGAATGTGATAACTCAGGCCACGCATTTATAAAGCAAACAATCTCTAATACTGTCAGCAGATCAACCACTGTAGGCATTTAATTTTATCTTCCTACTTGCTCATTAAGTATTCTATACCTCTATCTCACTGTAAACAAAGTATTAATAATGAGAAAATATAATCTCTAATTTATCCCAAGGAATATGTCAGGTTCTCTCTTCTGCTTCAGAATTTAAAGCAAAGTAAAGGATTTTTGCTAGTTATTCATCTTTTCTGTATGCCTCATTCAGAAGATAAACACTAATCTTTGTTTTTTCTTTCCCCATTGACTGTGGATTAATTAATACAATTAATACAGGATTAATCAGGTAGAAATCACAACCAGTCAGTGGTCGGGCAGCCTTTCCCACTGATCTAACTTACCTACCTGCTTTATCACTGATCAGGCAAATAGGGTACCACTAAAGCACTCCTGAGAGCTTCCTAAAACCATTACGTTTATGGCCCAGTAACACAGAACACAGTGATGCAATCACTCAAGTCACATTTTTTTCATATTTTCAGGAGAAAGCTATTTCCACAGAAGGTGACACGAATAAGAAAAACATTTGTGACCCTGCCCATGGCTGGGTAGGTGAAACCAGATGATCTCTGAGGAGAGCGTCAACCATCATTCAACCCATTCTATGATTCTATTAATTAGAATCAAAATCCCCGAATTAAATGAGAGCCTGAAAAGAGGATGTTCTACAATTAAAAAGTCTGTTCGGTATAAGACTGGCCAATACAAGACTGACAACACCCCAGAGTTTAGAGTAACTGTAAGGAAGGAATGCAAGAAGGCAACAAGGCAAAGACAATGAGGGAATGTTAATGTTAGCCACTATGCTTTCCTAGACTGCTCATGAAAGCCTCATGCCTCCTGCATCAATGTCCACTCACGACAGCTATAAATGTTACCATAGTACAGACAATCACAACTGCAATCAACTGCATACTCCATCATTTCTCTACCCATATGCCAAGTTCTTTCCATGTTTATGGAGCAGAGCTGACTGAAAGAAAACGAAAACAAATGACATATTTCAAGGCTTGCTAATTAAGAGATTGTGAATGCCCTCTCCCTGGCAGCACTCAAGGCCAGGCTGGATGGGGCTTTGAGCAACCTGCTCTGGAAGGAGGTGTCCTGCCTATAGCAGTGGGTTGGAGCTACTTAAAGGTCCTTTCTTACACAAACCATTGTGACTCTATGATTCTATGTCTCCTGCACCTAAACTATGAAACGTGTTCTATTAGTAACTACACTCTCAATACCATTATTTTGAAGCCCCTTTCTTCATACTTTAAAATAATACAGTGTAACAAATGGAAAGGAGCAACCCTAAAATTTTTGGAGCTTTGACAGCTCAAGGGGTAGCTTCCTATTTCACATCCCCTCAACTTCCCTTTCACATCCTTCCCTGTACTGAACATTTGAAGACACATCCTGGGGACACTGTTATATTACCTGCACAGCAAATGTGCCAACTCCTCCTGAAGCTCCTAATATTAACACTCTGTAAGAGAAAAATGAGCATTTATTGAACAGCTCTTCACACCACAACTATTTATTCTTATACATCTCCAACATCAAATGACTATAAGCAGAAGATTTACTTGTTATTCAGTATTATTTGACGGTTAACTCAGTTAACACAGCTCTCATCCCGTTTCCTGTGCTAAGAGCACTGTCTCAGCACAGCCATACAGTCTTCTTCATATGTGCTTTCCACTAATTCCAGGCAGTGGAGCTGTCATTATTTATCACCGAAATAAAGACAATTCTGTCTCTGTCCACACTTTCCCAAATTTAATTGCTTAGTTTGGAACACAGTTGGAAAGAACCTTTCTGCCTCCCAGACTCTGTTCTCACATTTCCTAATGAAAAGAATTAGATTTTGCTAACATTTGACAGAAATTGGTGCTATCTAACTGAAGTAGTTTGGTATCGTGTTCCTTAGAGAGACCAGGGACTTCAGAGTACACGGAACATAATTTTCCAGTTTCGCTGAATATTTATCTAAAAGGAAGACAAACAACAGTGACATAACCTCACTACACACAGGTTCTATTAAATTATCTGAAGAAAAAGGCAGAAGAATTGTACTAGTTCAGTGCATCTCAGCAACACTCTGTAAAATGCCTGATTCTTGAAAGTAGCAAATGAGTAAGAAAACAAAGGTGTATATCACCAAGTTATTATCAAATGAGAGTTCATTTTAACTCAACACATCATCCTAAATTTCATACAAATGAATGCAATTTCCTAAGTGTGAAAACCTAAATGCTCCAGCAGCCTAATTGCTGCACAAAATTTACACTGAAGTGCTTTTATTAATTAGCTAAACACTGAAAAGAAAGCCTTGCAGGTGATTCTACAAACAGTGTTCCAACTTTGGACTCATTTGCTAATTCTAGAACAAAAGGTACATCCAAGATGAAGTCTTGGCATAGGGCTGTGAAGAATCATGTTTCTCAGAGCTTCAGTTCACCAGAAAAATTTCGTATTTTCAAAAGCTGGTGACGTTCCTGTTCTACATCTCACCGTGCTGGATGCTGAGGGAAACTGCTTTTACAACGCAGAATTGCACTAGACAATCTAGAGTATCAGCTGACAAAAATTCTTGGAAGTAACCTCAGAGACCTGGCTTCGGTCACAGTCTCCATTCTAAAATGGAGAATGTTTTGAAACTCATCAGATTCTGTTGCCCATTTCACTGATCTAAACTGTAGAGTTCACGCAAAGAATTTGAAACCACAATGCCTGCTGCTTTGAGACCTGCCAAAGTGTACTTATGCTCAGAGCCATGCTTCTAACAGCAGATGTCTGAAGCAACATTTACATTCAGACCTGAATGTCCTTGAGAAGTTTCAGGGATACTACACTCAAGATCCTGAGTTAAGCCCATCTTTATCACTACAAAAGACAGCTACCATTAACTCCTTCCAAGAAAAACCCCCCAAAAACAGAAAACATCCTGTCAAACTGTCTCTAAGGGCACCTCTGAATAACTGAATAACGTACCTCCAGGCCAAGTGACAAGTGACTCACACCCACAAAGCAGGACATTGCCCTCATCCACACTGCACAGCACTCGCCCTGGGCTGTGAGCATGCAGTTGTGGCTGCCACAGATCTGAATGCATGTCTTCAGTTCAGAAGTACTTGTACTATCAGGAGGTACGTGTGCCACAGCTCAGCAGCTCAGTGTTTTGTACAGTGCTGGAGACAGGGCACACTGCTCAGCGTTAATTTAAGGATGTGGGAAAGTGTTAGACAGTGTAAGAGCTGTTAGAATATAAAATCAAATTACATTTGATTATGCCAACAAAATGTCCCTAACGTTTATTCTGGTATCAAGAAGCGTTTACCCTATCAAGAATTATTGCACCCTATACTTTGAGATTCTCATCAGATAAAATGATGAAATAACACACACCCTTTGAAAAAACATTTCTTGGGTTACTAGATCATTCCAATTTTCATTTCCAAAATGCAAACCAGGAGTATAAGTTTAACAACCCACAGTAGCATAATCCTAATGTATCTCTTCCCAGTACAGTCCAACACACAAAATGCTTCCTCTGTATTTATATGAAGACCCTCATTCTCTATCAGTGTGCAAGGTTTAAAGGTCTTTTCAAATGGCCACCCTTCTACACAGCTATTTACACACACCTACAGGAGATAAAAAGACCAACATAAAGTTACTCATGCAGGCAACTTCTTATTAACATGTTCAGTCATTACAAGAAGTGAAGTAACACGAGGTAAGTTCTTGTCTCGTAAGATTACTGCCTTGAATTTCTGTTTTTCACTGTCAGAACAATTACATACCTCTTAGGAACCTAAAAGTAAATGTTGTACGTGAAGATGTGGTATAACTGCAGTTTGCATTTCACTTCTAACAATCTAAACACTTACCTGAAGATTGGTAAGGTACTTTAAATAGGGTTAGCCCGTCAACACACTTCTAATTCTATCTACACATGACATAAGATAACAAACAATTAACTAAATACTTAAGAAATAAAAAAGAAGATGGCACATTCCGTACGTTATCACTAGCTGGAAGTTAGTTTCAAAGATGCCTCTGAAATTATTCCAGATTTTGCAACTTGTTTTCCCAGAACATAATCTTTAGAACAAATAATAAACTGGTATTTTTGCGATGAAATTTACTTTGACACATGAAAAACCAATCTCTTGATTACTTTTTAAAGAGGTGGGTGAAGGATTTCAGTAAGTCTGGTATCCTTTGCTATGTGTTGTGTTACAACAGTAACACATGAGGAGGTCAGACAAGAGGAGGTCAGGTAACTACATTCCTATTGCCCAATTATTCTTTTATTACTTAAACATTTGAGACAGTATCGTAGCTTTAGTGATTATTTTTCACTTTTCCCATTCTTTCCATTCTGAACATTTTGCTACCTATCTACACAAACATCTGAAGGCTGAAATAACTTCAAATTTCCATTATCAGGAGAAAAATTGAACCTGCTCCCAAACATTAGAGCATTTTTCTTCTCCTGACCTTCACCTGCCATTGTCAGACTAACAAGCTAAGCCATTTTTTTTTCCTGTTTGGCTGCTAGTCTTGCCTGTTCTCCCATCATCTTCTACCTTCCTGACCTTATTAGAGCCCTGTCCTACTGGCCAAATGAGACCCAGTCACTTCTTTCTCAAAAGCAGGCAAAGCAGCCTGCCCCAAATTGTTCTTGCACGCAGGACTGAACCTCAGTGAAACACATCTCTGTGACTGAGATGAATGGGTTGCTGAGATGTTTAACAGAGAGAATATAACATTTGGGCAGCTGGCCTTGCAAGCAGACAGGCAGTCCCAGTAAATTTCTGAAGATATCACCCTTACATTATCTATCTAGCCATACACAGTACATACAGATTAGACTGCAATTACATAGTTAGTAAAAGAGAGGCAGTGACAGGAAGTGGCCATGAAACTTCAGTTAGGCTCCACATCTGAATCTCCCTCTGTAGCAGGCTCTTCCTTAGCAGCTGTGCAGACTGCACCTGGCATCTGCAGGCTTTGTGAATGCCATGGCAAGGCAGTCTTGAGCACTGTTAGACATGTCTTACAGCTGCTGATTAGTACAAAAATGAAACGCTGTATTTTAGTGCCAGCACTAGTTACTTACCTCTTCCCACCACAATTACTTTGGTTCAGTCCTCCAACTTTGTTAATTGCAGACCACGCGGTGAGACCTACATATGGTAAGGAGGCAGCTTCTACGTGACTGAGACACTTTGGCTTAAAAGATACCTGAAATAAAATCAGTCTTATCTAAATCACACAGCGGAGCCTATGCGATACTGAAATACTTAAAGCAGCTTTACTGAATTGCCAATCATCTATTCCACATTTTCAACTACCTCGACAATTCATGTCTAGCAGGACTCTAGATCAAGTCAAATATTATGAAATGGACAGCTCTTCAGGTACCAATGGAAAGAAAAGGAAGAGAACACCATTATTTACACTTTTAGTTTTTCGTCTGCTATCCACATTTTTTTTTTGCAGGTTTACCTCATTTGCACTAGCTACCACAAACTCTGAGAGAGTGCCTTGTTTCCATGGAGGAATTGCTGCCCAGACCTAGAAAGAAACAGAAAACAACTACCAATTTTTGTGCACAAAATCATACCTGCATGGAAAAGCTACATTCAGTAAAGAAATCCTTCAATTTCAATGTCTCCACTTGTTTATTTGCTTAGCGTACTCTAAAGATAATGCCAAGAACAACTAAATGAAGTGCAGTTGTTGCTGCGTTACATAAATAAGCTGTACTATACCGTGTATAATATATGCTTTTTCAAAAAGAAAAACAAAAAACTCGGTCTTGTTAGAAATCCACCTTCAGTCAGAATCAAAGCAGCATCCTGAGTGCATTTACAAATGTTGGGTCAAAAATTAGAAATCTAAAGAGAAATAGAGAAACTAGCTTACAGACACGACTTAGGGAAAGGTGATGTATCTTGGAGAAAAAACGTAGGGAAGACAGCATTCCAAAAACATACTGCAAGACAGTCCATATTCAGAGCACAACAATGTAAGAATTTTCTTAGTAGGGAAAGGAAACTGAACGGCTGGTGGTATATTTTAACTATGTGCTTTTAGAAAAAAAAAAAAACAAAAAAACAACAGATGAATGGTATCACCTCATCTCCAGGTTTGAAATAAGACACACTTAGTCCACATTCCATGATAACACCCGAGACATCTCGACCAAGCGTTAGTGGAAATTCAGTGTCCATGGTCTTGATTTTCAAGGGATCCCGCTTCATATTTAATGCGGTTGCACCATAGCCACCTAGAAAACATGAAATTAGCCATGACGTATCTCGCTGGGATCTAATTAATTAATTGGAAAATTACACTTAGAAAGAATTATCCGCATACAATGCCTCATTTTCAGCACATTCTGCACTTGCTATAATTTAAATTACAGAATCACAGAACTGTAGGGGTTGGAAGGGATCTCTAGAGATCGTGGAGTCCAACCCCCTGCCACAGCAGCTCCCTAGCCCAGGTTGCACAGGTAGGCGTCCAGGCGGGTCTGGAACGTCTCCAGAGAAGGAGACTCCACCACCTCTCTGTGCAGTTGTGCCAGTGCTCCACCGTTCCTTCTGAGAAGGAACTGCTCCTAAATGCCACCGACCCGGGAGCTTCCCTCGGGAAACGCCGGGCACAGCCCCGGCTTCAGCCCCGCAGACCGCTTCTCAGAAGCGCGGTTAGGGCCGCTCGGGCCCCGCCACTTACTTCTCATGCTAAGGTCTATGGGGTTCAGGCCGGCGGCGTGCACCTTAACAATGACCTCGTTGGGGTACTGTATGACGGGGAACACCATGTCCCGGTTGAAGCGCAGCACGTCGTTGCGGCCGTACCGGTCGATGACCCACGAGGGCATGGCGGTCTGCGCCCGGGGAGAGCCACGGAGGCCGCGTACCGGCGGCCGCTGCCCGCCCCGCCGCGCTGTCCAGCGCAGCGCTCTCCCAGCCAGCATGGCCGGGAGCAGGCCCGACTGCGTCCCCGACCCCGCGACCGCCGGGTGCCGCTCCGCTCCGCAGCGCGCCGGCAGCGCCGTAGCCAATGGGCGGCCGCCGTCTTGGCGGCTCCGCCAATGGCGTCGCTCGGTGTTGCGGACCGATGGAGGCGCCCGGGCCCTCGGAGCGGTGCTGGGATGCGGGCCGGGTCGCGGCGGTGTGAAGCGGTGGGAGCCCGCCGTCATGCTGCGCGCTTCTCTCCGCCAGGTGAGCGGCCCCGGGCCGAGCTGCGGGTGTCTGCGGGCTGAAGGTGACCGCGGCCCGGTCGTGCCCCTGCGGGGACGCGTTTTATTGCCGGGTTGGGGTCTGGTTGTAGCTCGGTGCCGCTGACGGTTGGCGCTGCCCTTTCAGATGTCAGCAGCGCTAAAGGAAGGACGGGTCACCCCCACAGAGCTCTGCCAGAGGTGCCTCGCTCTCATCAGAAGCACCCGGTTTCTCAATGCCTACATTACGGTAGCGGAAGAAACTGCGTTCAAGCAGGCTGAGGAGTCAGAGAAAAGATACAAAAGAGGTACGTCAGCCTGTTTATAAGGGTGTTGCTCTTGGTGGAAGAGCGCATTTATTGTGGATTGTATCCACTGTGCGTGCCAGGTGGGCAGAACTCCGGGCTCCTGGGATGGATTGGGCCTAGGCAGCACCTGGGGCTGAGATAAGCGTGATGTGGTCTCATTGGAAGCAGCAGGGACTCTGCTGGGGCAGCTGACCGGGCTGAAAGCAGCTGCCTGCTGCCTTAGGACCTGCTGCACCTTGCAAGGTCAGCTGTGGGCATAGTGCTTGTAGGAGTTTTAGGCAGTGGGTCTTGAGAGCATAACAGACACCCATCAAATGCTAAATGGATAGCACTCGTGCTTCAGAAAAGCACCAGAAGTGATGGACAAAGTGAATTGTAATTGACCGTGTACGTAGCACACTGCTGTAATCTCTGTGGTCTTTGCAATAATTCCTAACACAGGTCAGCCACTGGGTGAGCTGGATGGAATTCCCATTGCAGTGAAGGACAACTTTAATACAGCTGGCATTGAGACAACATGTGCATCAAACATGCTAAAAGGTACAGTATGGGAGGTGCAGTAGAGCTTTTAAAGTGAAATCAGAGCTCTGGCTCTTCTCAGAGGCTCAGCAGAGTGAATTTTTCAGAAATGAGCTGAACTGATTTGAGGAAATGTGTTCATCTGATTTTCTCTGTCAAAGTCATCTAGTATTACAGATTTATCTTTTTCTTATGCAAGTGCATTGTCTCCTTCATTCTTGTAGCTACACTGCCATTAACAATGCAGTGGTTGTTCTAGCCCATCTATTAAAATGGAGTCATTCTATAGTTCACGTTTTGCTTCGTATTACGCTAGGTTTACAAAGGAGAGCAGTCACTAGTGTTTGCTTTTGTGTTCAGCAAAATGCAGACAGTCCTCTTGTGTTATGTTTAGAACCGTTGCCTTATGTAGTGCTTTCATATTGCAGTAGGAAGAGTAGATTTTAACAGTTCTCTGCATTCCTGCTTTGCAGAACAGGTTTGTATGACTTCTTAATTTTTTTTTAATTTCCCAAGTTTATTGTTTCCATTAACACTTCAGGAAAATTTTCAAGCTGTTCTATGTTTCCATAGCGAAAGCAAAAGTAGAAAACATTTCTTACTATATTCTTTATTCTGCATGATGTGAAACTGTGAAGTATTGAGAAAGATAGACTTCTGCTGATTTACTTGAGCTAATCCCATTAGATATCTTCTTAAACAGAAGAAACAAAATATGGTATTGCAATTTAAAGAATGTGTTCCATTACCTGGGGTGTTTTTCCTTAAGTACGTTCTCAGACCTATTGTGCTTTATTGTGGTGTAATGGTGGAGAGTTTTAGGAGTGATGTTGTCCTTGTTCCAGCTGAGAGTGGGGGTGGAGAAATCACTATCATTATTCACAGAAGCAGTTGGTTGCAACCCAGGATCTCTCGGAGGGGGCACAGTACTCACTGTAGTTTAGGTGAGGTCAAAGTGGCTGAAGATGCACACAGTTGTTCGCAGGACAGCCAGTGTTTGTTTCAGCTTGTGATTAACCATGCTCCCACATCTCATGGTAATGGCAGCAATTTGAGATAACTTAGCACTCATCTGTAAAGAGCTGCTGTTCCTCATTTCCTCTCATTTTAGACAGCTTCTGCAAGTGGCCCAAATGCCATAATTTGCTACCCTTGTGGTAGCTTGTTTGTGTAAAGGCTTAGTTCCATATTCTGGAAACGTATAATGCAGAATTACTGGATTGTAAATTGTGGAGGGGAACAAAAAATAAAAAACAAAACAAGCTTTACAGATGAAGCAGTATTTAGTATTTAAGATTATTTTTGCTAAATCTTGAGAATTACCCATATTGTCTTGGAGCAAAATCTGGGCACTGTGCAGTGATACATTTTGTGCACAAATAGTGACAAATCTGAAGCGTTCAGAGGAGTAGCTACTTTTGAAAATCTGCTGTATCTCATCAGCCACTCCCTTAACTGTTTTGATTGTTTTCAGGTTATATTTCTCCTTACAATGCTACGGTGGTTCAGAAATTACTGGATCAGGGAGCTGTGCTTTTAGGAAAAACAAACCTAGATGAATTTGCAATGGGGTGAGTGATGTTTATTATTTTTAACACGTGATTCTACATTAAACGGATTACACACCATCTGTTCTGATTTATCTCTAATCCTTAAACTCTTCTTTCTATCTGGAGTTAGTTAGAAGATAACTATTATCTGCAAAGAGAAATAAGAGTTGCATGTATTTCTCAAATATCGCAGGAACATTTTTACTGTTGTGTAAATTATCTAAATGTCATTTTTTTAATGAACATAGAGTTCAACTGCGGCTATGTTTGAGGGAAAGGAGTAGTACAGTCTTTGCAGAAAGCAGAGGACAAGGAGATTTGTATATCCAGAAGTGAGTAGATATGATTACCACAGCTATTTGCTGACTTTTTTTTCTCCTTTCTTACCAGTGGTTACTGCCCTTAATTAATTATTGTTATGCCCTTGATGACAGTTACTGCCTCTGCCACCCACTGGACTACTGTGTATCAGTACTCTCTAATTTGCTGAGAACAGGGTAAAGTAGAGCAATATTTTGAACTACCTATGCTAATGTTGCCTAACATTGGTGAATTCTACTAGAAAAAAAATGGAAAATACTGTCACCAATTTGTTCTCTGACAAGTCAGTGAAGGCAGCATGCAGCAGCCTGGGACAGCTCTGTGCAGAAACAAGAGCCTCTGTCATCAGATCTGCTGGGTACTGAAAAGATGTGGTTTAGTGGCCACGGTGGTAATGTGTTGGACCAAATGATCCTAGAGGTCTTTTCCAGCCTTAACGATTCTATGAATGTCCAGAACTTCAGCTACCAATGAGAAACATTACGTGTTGTGTTTTGGCTTTGTTTTTATTTTACCTAAACCAAAGGCATAGGTTTGGTTGGGTTAAAGTACTTAGGATCATTTTGGATCAAGTCTTTTCCGCATCAGAGACACATCTCAGAGGAGAAGCAGGGAAAAAACACAGAAGAAAAAACAACCAAATCCCCTCATTATGCAGGGTTAGAAGTAGTTTAAGCTCGCCTAAGCACAGGATTCTGCTAAAAAGAGTTCTCTTGCACCCAGCCTCTCGTCTTTGTACTGAGTATTTGCTTGGTCTCATGCCAGCACCAATATGGCTGCATCATCAGCATGATCAGGGAGCTGATCTGGCTGAAAAGCAACGTCTCAGTTAGGTTCACTTTCAGCTGTGTGAACTGCCAGCTTAGCTGAGTTGGCTGATAACACTGACACTGTGGAGTCAGAAAACCTGAGGTGGCAGTTGCAAGGAAGGTGGAAAGCCCTTCCCTGCTTCTGGTGGCAGCCTGCATCTAGATTACCCCAGGCTGAAACCAGATTCTGACACGCCAGTCTAGCACTCTGAACCTACAAACTGTGGCCTCAGGGGTGAGCTACAGAGTAAGTAATAGTGGGTTATTTACAGAGGAGCACTTGTTGCTGCTATTGCGGGGCTTTTCCCCCCTCCTCTAGGGCAGTATCCCTAAATACTGTGGTCATCTTTGTTCACTTTTTCCAAAGGCAGGCTTGGGAAGCCAGAATACTTATATTTTGTAGTGGATAGATAGTTTTACCATAAGGTTCATCAAATCACTTTAATATTTTTGTGTTTGCATCCTTTCCAATGGTGTTGGAATCACAGAGTGGCTCAAGTTGGAAGGAACATCAGAGCCCACCCACTTCCAACCCCTGGCTGCAGGTGGGGTTGCTGCTCACTGACAGAAGTTACAAAGAAGTACAAGCTGAGGTTCTGTGACAGAGAGGGGTGAAGACCCCTTTGAAGACCTCAACATGTGCAAGTTGTCCGCACTAGACTGTACATATGTCAGTCCCTTTGTGTTGAAATTGAATCCATTAGGGTAAGGGTTGAGGAACCAGATAAAGGAAAACATGGAGAATGCGATGTGTTGCCTGTCACTTCTGTCTGTGTTTGTTCTGTCTTAGATCTGGGAGTACAGATGGGGTTTTTGGACCAGTCAGAAATCCCTGGAGTTATTCAAGACAGTACAAGGAAAAATGTGTACCAAAATCTGATTCTGAGCCTGAAAACTCCAACTGGGTAATAACAGGAGGGAGCTCAGGAGGCAGTGCAGCTGCTGTGTCGGCTTTCACATGTTTTGCGTAAGAACCTTTTCAGAATTGTTTTTAATTAAATGTCTTGCAGTATGTTGCAGGGTTTTCACTTAATAATTTTCTAATAATGTAGCTCGGAAGAGATGTTGATCTTGTCTGATAGGGGAGCACTGTTTGCGCTGGCATGCAAGAATTTATTTCAACATCCCCAGTTTTTCATGGCATAGCACAAAGTCGGCATGATTTCCTGAGGCAGATTTAGGCTTATTCATTTAGAATGTTATTAGGTGTACTGATATGACCACTTTGCAATGCACGAGGTAAAGTGATAATAACAGTAATGACAGCATTACTGTTATTCCCACGTATTCTTAAAAATAACACAGAAGTTGAGATGTACCCACTACCTCTTTAAGTATGTTAAACATGTACACACTGAAAACTTAACTCATCAAATGATGTCAACTTGTGACGCTGTAGAAATCTTTCCTCCTGGCTTTCATTTTTATAGCTGGGTATGTGATAACATAGATATGTGAGATTTAATATCTAAAAGCTTTCAAATGCTCAATTTGAAAACAGGAAGCCAGCTTATAAAGATACGTGGAATCTTGTTTGTTTTTACAAAGTTAGAACAGTTTTAGTTTATTAAAAAAAAAAATCATCTTTTTTACAATAATCTGCATGGAATAGCAACACTATTTCAAAAATTGATTGTTTATACTCTCTTCCCCATCCATCTGTTAAGAGAAATCTGTTCCTTCAAAATTTACTCCTTTCATTTTATGCACTTTTGAGAGCTACATTTGGGAACACATTTTCAGCTGTGTTCTTAAATGGAAGACGTTTAAAATTCTCTGTAGCTATTATGTCTTTGCTTACCCATGTACTCTGTGTCTGCTTTCTTATTAAAATATTTTTGCTCGTGATTTCTGCAACTTAATTAAAAAAAAAAAACAACATATTTTTATGCATAAAACCTGAGTTGTTTTTTTTTTTTTACTTTGATTAAAATACTTTTGTTTTTTAAGTGATCTTTGAGGCCAGAGAACAGATTTAATTGCAATGCGACCTTCCAAATTCCATTGACATTTTTACAGTGAAAATTTCAGTTTAGAACAAGGTTTCACTTGTGAAAGAGCAGCAAAAGAATTCATCTTAAGGAGAAGAAAAAAAGATTGCATTGAAACTGCTCTAAACTGAGAGTTCTGCTACTGTACTTAGCAGGTTTGGAAACAGGAAGAACCTCTTACCTAGACTCTGAAAAGCATGCCTTGATACTGGGGGCAAAAAGCCACTGTGTGTCCCTGCTTCTTTGTGTGCTGGAACATGATACTTCATGTAGTCATTCATTAATGAATAAATGATCACAAATATCTGAAAGTCATAAATTAAAACACAGGACATCTTTCACAGACTACAAAATTGGAACAGACCAACAGAAAAGCAGGAAGTAGGTATTTAGGGCCCTATTCTGAATGCCTCATTTCTATTTATCTGCCTCTGATTTGTGTAAAGAACCAGTCTCTCCTGATGGCTGATTCAGAGGCCCTAAGAAAAATGCTGAGAGCAGCTGAAAAGTAGCAGATGTAGTGAGTGCACTAATGTTTAGATTGCGTGGTTATGACTTTTAGTTGGGAAGAACTCAGACCTTTTTAAATCCGTGCATCTTATAGCCATAAATATTTATTCTTTGGAAATGTTCTGAATCATTTTACTAATGGTAATCCTTTTGAAACCATAGAGCTTTAGGGTCAGACACAGGAGGATCTACCAGAAACCCTGCTGCTCACTGTGGTGTAGTAGGTTTAAAGCCAACATATGGACTGATCTCTCGCCATGGTCTCATTCCTCTAGTGAACTCCATGGATGTGCCAGGAATCCTAACCAGATGTGTGGATGATGCAGCAGTTGTGCTAGGTATTACTACTGTGTATATCTTTGTATGCTCTATGTTTTTGTTCTGGAGATGGTCTCAAAGCAAGCTGAATTCATCTACCCAATGTACATTTTCCTGTTCTTCAATGTGTCATGTGATGTTTCAGGTTCACTTGCTGGACATGATCCTAAAGACTCTACCACAGTTCAGGACATCTTTCAACCATTTGCACTGCCAAGTTTGACTGATGTCAGCAAGCTCTCTATAGGGATTCCTAAGGTAACGTTTAAATCCCATCAACAGTTGTGGACAGGGTTGGCAAATATAACTCCTTCCAAAATAAAGTGTTTGTGTATTGCCTGTCAGCACCCAATCTCTCATAATCAGAAACAGTGAAGACAGTATGGGCAGCTCCCAGAAAAGAGCAATATGAGCTCTGTTGCCCACGTAGGTGATTCAGAGTGAGCATCTGCTAATGCTTTGTCTAAAATGCTTTGTCATCGTTGTGGGAAACACTGCCAGGAAGTTTCAGGGAAAACAGGGGACTTCAGTTCTTGCTTCTCTCTGTGGCTCTTTCATAAGATACCTCCACAACTTCCAACAGGTTACTCTTAGTGACTTCTCATACAGTGAGGTTAGTACTGGTTTGTGCGGTGTTTTGAAATCCTGGTCTAAATGGCACCATGATAAAGCATAGTTTTAAGGGCAATTGAATGACACAAGGAGCTGTGACTCACAGAGCTCTAGCAGGGGTGGAAAGAAAGCTTCATGATAGCCACTAATGTTTTTAATCAAGTAATTTGGCTTCTAATGCATATAATTCAGTCGTTCTTGTAAGCACGCTTGTAATTTAAGCATGACATTTGGAGCTGCAGCCTATTTTTTAATTACCTGTAATAGTTTTGTAAAGGTTCTGTCTTCAAAGAGACAACATGTGTAACATTTGTTGGTTTGATTCTCAGTATCTGAGCCTGTAATTGAATCTTCTGGTTTACCCGTTCTGTTTCATAAGAAGAGACACTTGCTGACAATTAATTATTCAGAATCTGTGGAATGCCAAAAAAAA